>VZUI01054921.1:0-57383 GCA_013401135.1 Cettia cetti | reverse complement strand
GAGAGTGAGGTTAAAATTTTAACTTGCATTCTTTGATAGAATTGTGAGGGGGTTATTGTTGTGTTTTGGTTTTTTTTTGTTGTTTTTTTTTTTTTTTTTTTTAAATGAACGCTAAATATGCTATCTGATACCTTTTATTCTATGAACACATTTTAGAAATAGAGTTCTGAAAATTACTAGCAAAAATAGAAGAGTGAATTTTATATGATATTATGGGAACCTGGGTCTTGGACAAGGCAAATGGTACTGATGGGGGAAAATGAATTGTAGAGGGTAATTGTGTTATCAGTGTTTTCTCTTGCATTTTTTTCTTTCCTGTGTCCCACTAAGGAAGAAGCTACTCCATGTAAATTCAAAAAAAAGACACTTGTTCTGATAATACAGGTCTTTTTTTTCCTGCCATTTCTTATTAAAAGTTTGCTTAACTGATGTTAGATATTGCTTACGAAATGAAAACGATTCTAAAATATTATAGATAGAATTTTAGTAGTAGAATGATTAAATTAATATAAATTATTATATCTAAATAATGGATGTTTCTTGAGTTGATGGCAGTACCTTTCAATAGAGGACAATCTGTAAATCCTCTTTTTATGTTGTTTGTCTTTAGCATGTTTTCCTTTATTTAACTGGTATTGCATGTTTTTTCTCTGATGAGCTGTGCATAGTTAGGCCTGTTTCTCTGCATTGGTCACTGTGGTTCATAGCATTTGCATAAAATTTTCATGTTGGTTTTTTTTTTTTCTTCCCTTCGTTTTCTTTCATTTTTACACTTTTTCTGTGCAGGGACCTCTTTGGGTAAGACTCAGAAAAACTTGACCTATTTTATTTTTTTTGCTAGCTCAACTTCATGTGTTATATATAGCAGTTTGTCTGCAGAGCCTGTTGACATTCGGTTGTTTTTGTCTGCACAGTTTCTGCATAGAAATCTGTAGCTATAGAATTCAGTGTTTGTGCTTTTCTTTCCTCTATGGTGTAGAAGCATCAATCTTATCTTTCCTTTTAGTTACTAGTGTTGCATATATTAAGGGACTTTACCTAGTCTCACGTTTTTGCATATAAGAATATCAAGAGGGGATTGTAAAAGCTGATTTACTCTTTAGTTAAAGTAGGCGTTTAAAGACTTCATGACTCAACTGGCTTCTGAGGTGAAACTGTTCACCATTTTTTGAGTGTGAAGACTGTAGAAAGCTCCAATGCGTCGAGGATGTACCCAGACAAAACCAATCTTTAAACTAGAATGAGGTTGCTCTTAGAGGGAGCTTGTCTGTTTCATGAGACATTAAATCAGTATGAAAGATGAATCAGTTTGAACGGGAGATAATGCCTTCCCTCAGTCTTGCTGTTTAGTCCAATAAGGTTAGATAAGTCCCCAAACTGAGCAAACAGCAGCATTTCCTCTGCACCTACAGGGAAATCTTCACTGTCAGTAAGACATCTCTTGAAGGACTCTGGGTACAGCCTCCTGGGTACAACTGGAGCTCTTTGTTTGCTGTTCTGGCGCTGGGTGGTTTTGTGGCCTGTAGGCTCAGTTGGTCCAAAAAGGGATTAAACACAATCCCCACCTTCCTCTCTAGTAAAGTTCTGCCTAGTCCATAGTGCAGCATCCCAGACAAAGCAGCAGCCCCTGGCTCTCCCCTCTGCAGCCCTGCAATGGGGTGCAGGGGATTTTTTGTTTTGAGGGAAGAAGCAATCAGATACTTCTGTCATTTCATTATCCCTTCTACCCTGTTTGTCATTCTGCAGAAAAGTTATTTCTTAATTAATGTGCTATCTTCCTGCATGGCAGATGCATACAGAAAGCAATAGAAATGCTGATCCTTAAAATCACAATCTCCTTTCATTGGCATGATAAAATATTTTACCTAACAATACATCTTCATGGGACCTGGATTTTTTTAGTGTTTTTCTTTTCATCTGATGTTTCTGGGGTTCATGACTTGTTTGCATAAGTCAGAACTTACTCAGATTCTAATTTAAGTTTTAAAAATAGAGTAGACTGAGTGTAAAGTAAATGATTTCCAATTTCTTTTATGAGTACTTAAACTTGAACCCAATTTTAGATGCTTTTATTGCTTTAAACTTAATGTTTTCAGAGTTGATCCATTTTACTGAAGCTGCTTCAGTCATGACGCACAGGATAGCTATAAGATTATATAAAACTGGCAAACTGCAAAAGGAATGCATAATGCCAGTGAAACTATTAATATAAGATTCACACTGTCTTTATTTGATTTGAATTTAGAGAAAATACTGTTGTTGGCACACTTATGAAATCTGGTATATAGTAGTTTAGAACAACCAGAAAGCGTTTCGAGGTACAAGAGCTGCAGGGTTTTTTGTTTACTTTCTTTCTTTTTAATGTGGAATGGTTCCTACTTGAAAGGCATGATATTTATTGCTGGCAATTCTTTTGGTTGTAGTGAAAGACTTACTTGCTTGTGGCTTAGCATAAAGGTGTTGTGTGCTGAGTAGGTCATCACTACTTTTCACAGCATTTTGTGCTTGATGTGGAAGTACAAAAATACAAATGTTCAGATTCACCTTAACTTCTGTTTGAGAGAGAATCCTATAACTTTTTTCAGTGTACTTTGTGTTTCTTTCACTCTCATGACCTGAGGTTTATGGTTCATAAAAGTGTTCTGGTAATGGAGAGTTATCTTGTTTTTTAAAAGCAATACAATGAGAAAACCCAAGCACAACATAGATACCATACATTGCCTTCTCAAAAGCAGTTGTGTCCATGTCATTAAAAATGTGTCTTTAGTACTCAGATACTGTTATAGCTTTCCAGACTACTGTTCAATTCATAGCACTTGAAGAAGTGGTACAAGAGTGTACTCTGTATAGTTATTCACCAGTAAGCACAAAGGGATGTTGGTGCTGTAACAGCTATCAGGGTAATTATCTAGCCTTTTATTACTTCTGTTTAGGTTTTCTGAGGATGGATAGAGCACTAAGACAAAGGCTTAAGTGCCCAACATTAGCGTACAAGTGGTCATTTGTGTTGCATCATTTAATTTAGTAGACTGACTTAGCTGTAACGTTTGCAATGAAGTCTGAATTCTGGTTTATGCTTTACTTAAATGTGTAGATACGATTTAGATGTGCTTGGCTTTTAGAAAGGCCTTGCCTATATATGCTACATTTTTAATGCTTTTCTCTTTCTATAATGACTGTTACTCAACATTTTAAATCCTCTGAGTATTTTATTAAGGATTTTGATCTATATATTTAGAGAAAAGTTCAATGGCTGTCTCCAGTTCTTCATCTTTTGGCTGGTGTTCTGCTTCACTTTATTATGAACTCAAAACCAATAAGCAAATCAGTGTCTACTAGAATATGATAGCTCTGTCTCTGATCCATCTAGCACTACTGACCTCCTGTGGGACCCCGCCTTAGACAATTTAATGGACAAAACCCTTCACCTTTGTCACAGAATATTTTATTTACAGTGGTCAGGTACTTTGGAGAGGATACTGATAGCACCCAAGTGTGGCTGTATAGCTTAGCCTTCCCTGGCATCACTTCAGTCACAGTGAGTGAAGAGAAAGTCAGAGATGATACAGTGTGGGAAAACTCAATGATCTCAAATGATTCTCTCTTATCTGTCTGCTGAAATATCTTATATAGTATGGCTACAATATATCACAAATATAGTTGCAAATCCTGTCTGCGATGGGGTAAAAAAAATCTATGAAGTTTGGGCTTGAAAACAGCCTCAAATGAGGGGACAGTAGTACTACTCAAACTTTGGGTGATAGGGTGGTGCAAGAATGATGAAGTGTGTACCACCTTTGAACGAATATACTGGCCAAAATCATTAAAAAATGAGCCTAGCAACTCCTCAGAGCTTAGTGGTGAGGATCTTCTGGCAGTGTGAGTAGGCAAATCAAGTCTCTCTGAGTGGACTGTTGACAAAGCAAGTCCTGTTGTCTGGAGAACTTTTACTTCTAAATTGCAATTGCTGTAGTAACAATTGAAAGTATGAAAATGTAGCAATAGAGACATCACTGAATCCCTCTAGTGTAGCCGAGCTCTGAATGTCTGTCAGTCCTGATTTTCTTTCTTTCTGGATGCAGTGACATTGGAATTGGTCAGTCTCAGGATGACAGCATTGTGGGACTGAGGCAAACAAAGCACATTCCTCCTGCTTTACCTGTCAGTGGAACCCTGTCATCCAGTAATCCTGACCTGCTGCAGTCTCATCACCGCATCTTAGACTTTAATACTACTCCAGGTAAGAATCATTTTTTAATTGTCATTCTTGACCTTTTAAATTTCCTTTCGTAGTTCAGGTTTTTTGTGTGGATTTCTGGAATCTGAGGAGGCATGTGAGTTTTTATTAACTGTTTGCTGTCACACACAAATGAATCACACATTCATGCATTAGGATTTATTACGTCTGCTACCATATACTTTACCCACATATAATAGATGTCTGTTTTTCATGTATGCTGTAATCAGAGTATTCCTTACTGATTGAATATTCTTGGTCAGTAAAAACCTGTTTTGCTTGGTATTTTATAATTCACCTCGATGGATCATTGTTTATAAGGCTACAATATTTTCAAATAGCATAGCAGATCATTAGCTCATAGTAAAGAGAAAGGACATTGGACTGGGACACAAGACATGTATTTCAGTCTTTTTCTAAACAGACTTATATAATTTGTACTACATTTGTAAGGGACAGAGTTTCAAAGTTTCTTGTTAGTCACCCTGCCCTACAGCTGTATGCCAAATTCTTTGAATATAAAATCCCTTTCTGAAATAGATAAAAAATGAACACATTTAGAGAGGATCAAAGCACAGGGGTGAGCGAGGGAGAAATACGGGGAGAATATGAGAAACTTGAGAGCCTTATCTTATAAGAACGGTTTAGCTGGAACTCCTGGTAGGGTTCGGATTTGGGCTCTTATCTGGCTCCAGGAAGGTTCTTAGTGGGAAACCTTTCCTGAGTTAAGTATCCAAATCTTTGGTATTAAAATATAGCTTCTGGAGCAGGATACAGTGATGGTAGCTCTGCAGACACTTGGCTATTTTAGCCTAATCTTTAAAGAATTACTCAAAGGTAGAACTGAAAATTCAGTGCCCTCCTAAGACTGAGGGATTTCAAACATTGCCTAAAGGATTAGCTAAAGGGACAGTGCTTAAATATCAGCCTACACACTGGCCAAGTTGGTGCAATCATTGTGCTTAAAACTGTGATGTTGGATGGTACTGCATCTCAGGTGTTTTAGGGCTAGAGGAGTTTGCAAGGACATGGTTTGTGATTTTTGCTGCAGTGTCTAAGATTGATCCTGAGACCTGGATTTTTTTTTTGTATTTTATCTAATGACTAGTGTCCAACACCTTGCAGCCATTCTTTATCAGCAAGAGCCTAGATTTTCATCAGGACATTTTCTATAAATGGGTGAAAATTCCATTCTCTAGCTTGCCACTTAACTAGACCAGACAGTTCTAGGTAATTAGAGTGCCCTTAATGCCAAGTGCAGCAAGTGGCCAACTTCCAGAGCTGTGGGCATTGCTGAATCCTGCAGCTCGAACAAACTTCCATGAGAAGGAAAGCCATTGCAGGCCTAAAGCCCTTTCAATTACAGATGGAGTTCAGAGAAGCTTAATAAATGAATAAGGTTCAACTGTTTGCATTTTGCATTGAGGAAAGGTGATCAATATGATGTAATGCCATCACTACAGTGTTCTAACAGTTTTTCCATTCTTCGTAGAAAATGTATTTCTTCCTCACTTGAAAAAAAAAAAAAAGTTGGGTTTTTTTTTTGTTTGTTTGTTTGTTTTTGGGTTAAAATTTGCCTCAGTGTCAACACATTTAATATTTTTAAACTAATTCTCAGGCAAATTTTTTTTTGGAAAGGAAGAAAAAGGGTCTTGAAATGAAAAACATGTAACTTAAGGGCTTCTCTAGATGGCTACATTGTATATAGAAGAATTGAATTATATCTCTATATATTTCAAGACTTGAAAAAAATTAAAGCATGCCGTTTTAATTCCTTTTACTAACTTAGTCTAAATTAAAGATGGAAATGGAGGCAGCTTGCAAGAAATTGAATGCACTGGAGGAGGAGAAATTGGTAGAGCAGCTGTCCTTTGAGGCTTTGAGAACTATCCCTCAGGATAGAAAACAAATCAACTTGCTTCTTTTAGAAGAGTGGTCTTAGAGGAGTAAGTGTGAACAGCTTGAAATCTGCAAGGACCCATTTTAGTTTCTCTTCTGATTGGCTCAGGCTGTCTCAAATATACTTTTAAAGGTTTATTTTTAAATGTTCAATAGCAGTTTGATTTCTCTTTTCTTGTGCTGCCTTTGCTATTTGATTGGAAGTCAAAATAATAGAGTAATGATGAACTGCCAATCACTGGTATTTTTTCTTTCCCCTCACAATCTTTCTAGGGGAATAGATTCCTATCATACAGCATTGCATTCTTCAGTCTGCCACTCCAGTTTCCATTTTTGAAAACCAGTGAAGGGGGGTGATTATGATTCTCTTCAAGTGTTTTATGTAAAAATCATTGGGCTGAATTACTTGCTACCACTGCTATAGCTGCAATCATTTCACTTGCTGGCAGATGTCTGTGTATTCTGTGTAGAGCTTTTGCTCCCTGCTCTGATAGGTAGGCAGCCTGAGAAATTGGGTGGTAAAATGCAGTGCAAAGATGGGACTTCTCTATTTGCTCTACATTTCTTCATATTGACTTCAGTAACCCAGCAGAGCAGGTTGTTTTCTTATTGCACAAAACACTTTATTTCTAGGGACTGTTAAACAATTTCTCACCTTGGTGTTGTTTACAGTAGCTTCTCAAATTCACGGCATTTCTTCTGTAACAGCAAGAGGCAGCAAGGTCTGGAGGAGGGTCTGGTTTTTAATAACATCTCCAAAAGGCTGTCTTTGGCATCTGCTTTCCTGCAGATGTCAAAAAACGTAGAAAGTATTTCAGAAAATATTCTGCTCTGTATCCCTCTTCAACTAATTACTGAAGGAAGATAGGTCAGTGTGGAGTTGATGATAAAAGGCAGAATTGGCTTGCTTGTTATGAAGTATTTGTACATTTGACTCAAATGCTTAGGAAGGTCTAAAAAATTACATCCTTTATTTGTAACTGATGATGTAATCACACAATTTTAGTGTGTTCTGGTATTAGTACTTCTTGAGCTGCAAAAAACTACTGTGAGCTTAAAAGTTACAGGCTTAGTTGCATGAAATTTGTAAAATAATGTATTTAAGCTTAAAAAGCCTTTGTGGCATGTAAACGAACTCGTGTCAGAGAGATTTATCTTAATGCTTTCCAAATTATTATTTTGGATACATGCAAGAGCAATGGGGAGGTGTTAAGTTTTGTTCTTTTGTCACAAAATTTCTGCTGTTGAACAGATCTTTCTGTAGTAACTTGTGTATGTTATATATATGCACATTCAGGTCTTGTGAAAAACCAAAACTCTAGTTGTACCAAAGTGAGTATTTTCATTTGGCAACAGTTTTTTCAGTATTTTTTGTATGATAGTCATTTCAGAAGCCTTCATTTAGAAGGCTTTCTATTATTACAAATTTTGTTGCTTGCGTGACCTCGTTGATTTAAAAAATAATTTTTAAGAAGAAACATTAACAAAAAATTACTAGATGTCATGCCTCACAAAACTAGAAACACTTATTTGTAACAGAGGGAAGAAATTAAATTAATTGAAATACTTGTCAGTTAAAAATATCTGATGTTACAAAAAACCCCAATGGTGGATAGCTGCATAATTGGGGTTTTTTTTTTCCTAATAGTACGGTGAGAACAAACAAAATTCAGTTGATCTGTGGGTCTGGATTTCACTGCATGCATGAAAATAAGAAAATATGTGTGGATTTGTTCTCTCCATATAGCTTATGGAAATATCAAATCCATTGTTAGTCTGATAGTTTTCCAGACTTCCTAAAAACCAATTCACACTGAGTTTTGTGTAATCAGTCACTTCAAACTGGTATATATAGAACTTGAATATTTGTGACGTTTTGTTTTGTTTTTTTTACCTCTGGCTGCCTTAGTTCCTAATTAGTAAAATACCGGCACAGAGAAATTAAGAGCAAAGTTTTTGGTCTTTTACTGACTCATTTATTACTATGATGTAAATGTATCAACAACAGAGTATTTCTGATGATTGAATACTTGGATGTATCAATACTACTATGCTTTGTGTACACATGCATGCTGGCTATTATATAACCATCTTCCTGGCCACTTAAATTATGTGCCTTCCCTTTGTGTGTGGCATGTCAGAGTTAGGTAAATTAATCTGTTTTCCTTGAAATATTCTTAAGGAGATTGACACTCCAGTCATGTATTGGCTTCAACTTCTCACATGTCATTGTATAGGATAACGTAGTTTAATGTCCTGGATTTTTCTCAGATTTGAACAGAATCTTTCAGGACTCAACACTTGTGAAAATAAGACTTCTCATTGGTTTGTGTGTCCAAACTTTGAAATGTTGACATAGTTTACATACTAACTAACTTCTTTTCCTGGATGTTAGTAGAACCAGCTTTTACTGAAGTGAAAACTGGTAACACTAATAATTAAATTCAATGTGACTTGCTTGTTCTTATACCATTAAGTTCTTTCTTTACTCAATTGCATAACTTGCTTGCAATTTTTTCCAGACCTACCAGACCAGGTTCTGCGGGTTTTCAAGGCAGACCAGCAAAGTCGTTACATAATGATCAGCAAGGACACAACAGCAAAGGAAGTGGTTGTCCAGGCCATCAGGGAATTTGCTCTCACCGCAACCCCTGATGCGTATTCACTATGCGAAGTCTCTGTCACACCTGAGGGTGTCATCAAGCAAAGGAGGCTTCCTGATCAGCTGTCCAAACTTGCTGACAGGATACAGCTGAGTGGCAGGTAAGATGGAGACTGAGTTAAAGCTGATGATGCCAGTTTATTAAGTCAAAATCTTGTTACAGGAGTGTTACTTAATTATTTAAGGTTCTGTTTCTTTGTGACACATTGCTACTTATGCAACTTCTCATGCTTTTCAACCTCTCACCACCCAGCCTGGTGAAGTTCATTTTATTCTCAGATTCTACCTGGATTATTGCTGTAACTCAGTGCTCATTGGGTATATCAGATCTAGTGTCTTTTTCTGAATTTTGTTTTTACAGGTATTACCTGAAGAACAACATGGAAACAGAAACTCTTTGTTCAGATGAAGATGCTCAAGAGTTACTAAGGGAAAGCCAAATTTCCCTACTACAGCTCAGTACTGTTGAGGTGGCTACCCAACTCTCCATGAGAAACTTTGAGCTGTTCCGTAATATCGAACCCACAGAATACATAGATGACTTGTTTAAACTCAAATCAAAAACAGGTTGCACTAACCTGAAAAGGTTTGAAGAGGTGATAAATCAAGAAACATTCTGGGTGGCTTCTGAGATTCTAAGAGAAACCAACCAGCTGAAAAGGATGAAGATCATTAAGCATTTCATTAAGATAGCGCTACACTGCAGAGAATGCAAGAACTTCAACTCGATGTTTGCCATCATTAGGTACTACCCACTAATAATTTTACTTCTAAGTAAAAAACAAAGTCCTACTTATGTTAGTCTTAAAAAAAAAAGTACTTAAAAGAGTAAACCAGTTTATACTCCTAACATCAACACTTGGCAGTCTACTAAGGAGGGCATTTTCTGTAATCTGAAATGTTTGCTGAAATATTATTTGAAATGCCACTGTTATGTAGCTACTGCTCCAGATAGTGCGGCAAGGTGAACATGGCACTAGAGAAACTGGTGCACTTATTTAAAGACAAAGGCCAAAAGAAACAACAGGTATATACAGGAAAACCACGCAGTTGTTTCAAATGAACGGGTTAATTTCCCCAAAGCAGCTCGTTTTTATCCACACTGCCCAGTGTCTTAAATTCATTCCGCCATGATGTGTTGCCTTTGGTTTTCTGTGTATCAGCAGTTTCTTTTATGGAACTCTGAAAATAATCAATAACAGAGCATAATATTGTCTGTAAATAAAGATCTTCTATTAAGAATTTTAAAATGCACAGAAAATCTCAGAAAACCTTTTTTAGTCTTGGAATGAGAAGGAAGAGAGAAAATTCTAATGCCAATGTTTAGTAAGTTGCAATAAACTGACAGTGTTATCACTGTCTTTGACACAAGCTCTTGTCATCATTGTCTTGACAGTCAGCCAACAGATTGAATGTGACACTTTTCCTGAAGATGAGTAGGTTTGAATACTATTCAGCAAATGGGGCAAGTTCCAAAGTCAAGGATTCATCCTGATGATCAGTCAGCATCTCTGAGACATCAAAATATTGAGATTTTGTTCAGCTATTTCAGCCAATCTCAACGAAAAATAAAAACAGCCTCTCTGCTAGGAAAAACTTGAGTGAGGGAAAGATTCTAGGTACCAGACTTTCCTACAGGTAGAAATTAACAGCAAGACAGTCAGTGTCATTATATGGGAAAAAGGGGGTCTGTACTAGCTACGGCTTGAGAATAACCTCAGATATAGAGAGTGTTATGAAATTTCATCTAGGAAGAACAAAGTTAGGTGGATTACTGCAGAAAGAAGGTGGGTCAGTGTGCTGTCACCACTTGAACATTATAATGTAGTGGAAGATGGTTTTTCCAACAGTTTGTTAATCTGGAAGTAAATGGTGATCCTAAAGTACTTAGATTATTATATTCTTATCATATGCAGACACTCTTCTAAAGGAACAGATACATACTCTCTGTAGGGTTTAATTACTCATCCAAGTGTAACTTTTATCTGCTTATGGTTACATCATGTAGTTATATGGCTTTTATAAAAATGATCTTCATTATTCTGTAATACATGCTGGCAAAAAGAAGTTTTTAGTTTTCTGTTACTTTATTGACACTGTTGTGCTCGGGCTATATGATATTTCTACCATCCAAAATTTAACATGGTCTTTTCTAGGATGTTTTTGTTTCTTTCTCTTGTTCTTCAACTTTCTTGCATTTCTTTTGTTTCAAGTGGCCTGAATTTGGCGCCAGTTGCAAGGCTCCGAACTACTTGGGAAAAGCTTCCAAGCAAGTATGAAAAACTGTTTCAAGATCTGCAGGACTTGTTTGATCCATCCAGGAATATGGCGAAATATCGTAATGTCCTTAACAGCCAAAACCTACAGCCCCCTATTATCCCCCTGTTTCCTGTCATCAAAAAAGACCTTACATTCCTTCATGAAGGTAAAGGCAGAAGTTTATCATCTTATACTAGCTAAGGAAAAGTAGCTTTCCTGCCTAATCACTTGATGGTGTTGATTGTAGGAAATGATTCTAAAGTGGAGGGCCTGGTGAATTTTGAGAAGCTGCGGATGATTGCGAAGGAGATCCGCCATGTTGGTCGCATGGCGTCCGTGAACATGGATCCTGCTCTCATGTTTAGAACAAGGTAGGTGTGTTGTACCAGGCTGAGCTTTCCCCAGCTGGGAGAGGGCTAGGTGTCAGCAAGAGGGACTTTCATGTGCCCCTTCTACTGGAGCAGTATGAGTTTTTTATGTTAGCAATTGACCATCATGATGTGATGGCCTAAAACTGGAGAAACCATTACCTTTTGTGGTTACTGATACATTCTAAAATATTTACTATTCTGTAGTTGACGGTTACTTCATTAAAATGAGATTCTATCAGTGGTGGGGAGAGAAACTGTCTTGAAAACATAGCTATCAGTCGATTTGAAACATTGATGGGTGTCAGCCTTATAATTTTGATTTAGTAGAAGTGGTAATGTATCTGAAGCAGTGTCAGCTACTTGTGTTAGAAGACATGGAGTGAATGATCTTTGGCTTCATATTTGACAAGCTTATTGCATACTCTTTTTTCTTAATTTGAGCTAGAAGAGTTTGTAATACCTGACTGTATGCCCAAGTCAAGGCTCTTTTTAATGTTCGTGGGCTTCCAGAACTGCTTGTCTTGAGGTCTGGTCTTTTTCTTTCTGAGCTTGTGATCTTTCTCTGTCTCTTCTTAAACCCATGCTTTATTCTTCCTGGCTCTCACTTGCAGGAAGAAGAAATGGAGAAGTTTGGGGTAAGTGGTTGGAGACAACACTCACAGACATTAATTCTTCCTTTACCATATGCATTTTTTCCTACTTGCTATCTTTAATTTTCTGGTGCTTTGACATTTTTTTCTTTTGTTAACCCTTTTTTACTCACAATACATTTTAATGTAGGAGTGCTTTTTGATATGATATTAAAACACGGAAGTTGTAAATTTTTAAGTGGTCATAGGTCGAAGTGGTGTGTTCTTTCCCACCTCCAGTTTAAATTGCTGAAGAAAGAGACTTTCGGTCAAAGAGAAATTGCAAAATGACACAGTTGCAACAGCTGAAAATAGCTGTTAATTTCCTTATAGCTATTAAACAATGATCACAATCAAATTCAAAATTTGTAAAAGTATCTGCTTGACTAACTTACTTTCATGTTACAATTAGCCATCATTTTTACCTTAACAATTCAGGACCAATGCATAGCTTTCATATAGATATACATACATTGAAATGTGCATGGCATTTATTTCATCATGAACTAGCTGATCATTTTATTTAACAAAATTCTCTTCAGTCTTGCAAGTTATGAAGAATTTCTGTTCCGTAAAACCAAGCTATACATTTTGTATACAGTCTGATTTAAAACACAGAGGGGCTTTCAAAATGCCTCCTTTATATGTATTTGAATTTAAACCTCAACCATACTCTTCTGTTAGCACTGCCTTACTGCATGAGCTTTTCCTAATGCTCCAGTCCTCTCAGTAGATGGCTTATGTGAGAGAGCTGCCTTGAATGCTTTTCTAGATGTGTGAAGTGTTATTGCCTAGTGTGAGCAAAATAGGTTATAATATCTGTGCATTAAAATAGTGCCTGTAACCAAGAAAAAAGATTTCCTGGCCCTCATCTTTCTATCTGTTATAGCTGTTTGACTTACTGGAATGAGGCATGAAAGCTTTGACCGTAGACTGACATTCATGCAATCTGTTGCACGTTTCATGTTTATTGGGTGATACCATGTTGGACTAAGTCATACCTTTGCTCTCTTTCTCCCCCCTCCTGCTCCCCTTCACTCCAGCTCTCTCAGCCAGGGCAGTGCCAATGCAGCCGTGCTGGATGTTGCACAAGCAGGGGGGCATAAAAAGCGAGTCCGTCGCAGCTCCTTTCTTAATGCTAAAAAGCTCTATGAGGATGCTCAGATGGCACGAAAAGTAAAGCAGTATCTCTCAAACTTGGACCTGGAAATGGATGAAGAGAGCCTCCAGACACTCTCTCTGCAGTGTGAGCCAGCCACGAACACATGTGAGCATTGTCATTTGTTGTGGATTTCAAGAAAACTGTTCAATACAACTCTGTTTCTACATCAGTGAATCAATTGGAACAGTAACTAGACAATGAAGTAGAAAATGATTTGTCTAGTCATTTTCTAGTAATAAACATCTATGAATACTAAGGAAATAATCTTGTGGATTAATAGGATAGAGACAGTATTTATGCAGGTGATAAGGCTTTAAGATGGTGTCACAATGAAGGGTACAATGGCTTTTTAGATTTGTCTGTACAAAGGGTATGGAGAAGTCAAAAGTTCTCCTGTGTTTCTGATATACTGAGGTTGTTATGGTTATTCTGAGGGAGTAAGGGATTTTCTTATCTCCAGGTGTTTCAGAGATACTTGGAAGGCTGTACCTGGGGCAGCAGAGGAGGACCTTATCCTGGATACCTATTTTGTTTTGATTTTAGGAAATGTTGTATCTTGTGCCCTTCCCTTCCTGCAGGATAGCAAAAACTAGTAATTATATGTCTGTTCCAAAACAGTTGTAGTCCTTATGATAGCCCAGTATAACTTCTGGTCATGTTTTTGGTAACATTGGTCATTTGTCAGAGCTTTATTTTGAGAAAGAAAGCATTCACTGATAATGTACATCTTTTAAAGGGAGTTACATTTCCCTGTTTTTTCCTCTTCATCTTTTCTGTCTAAAGATACCATGCTGCATTAATTGTACAAGTATTTGAGAACCTTTTGATTGTTAATCAGAGGGCTTTGCACTTCTCAGACTAAAACACCCACCATGTTCTTTGCTAGTAGTCATTCAGTGTTTTGTCCCCTTTCTTGCAAAGTGCCAAAGAACACAGGAGACAAGCGTTCTGGGAAATCTGAAACATCACCAGTGGCTCCCCGGGCAGGCATCCAGCAGAAAGTGCAGCAGCAGCAGCAGCAGCATAAAGCAAACCAAGCACTGCAGGTCCCGGCCGTGTCGCTTTATCCCTCTCGCAAGAAAGTGCCAGTCAAAGACCTCCCACCATTCGGTAGGTGGAACAAGGAGGAATTTGGTTTGATTTTCTGAAGTTTGTTTGCCTCTGTCAGAAAGACATTTTTAATCAAATAAGGTTGAGACTTCTGTTTCTGGTAGTATGATATGCAGGCTATACCTGTTCATGCAGTGTCTAAGTGTAGTTCTTTTCTCTAGAAATGGAAAGAAAGAAATCTAGGGAAAGCATCCTGTCAATTTAGTCAGTATAAGTATTTATCTGTTACTAGCAGCTGGAAAGAATAAATATTTCTCACATCTCAACATGTGTACAAAACATGTATGCACTATTAACAAACTCCTTAAATCACAAGTATGGTAATATCCCTAGGAAGTGTATATTGCATAACTGACCCTTTCTTTTTCATGATAGTTATTGCACAGGAGCTTAAGTCTGATTTCACTGTTTATTGGTTTTTCTCACGCACTGCTTAGGCTGCAACAAAGCATTAGAAACAGCTAAATGAGCAAGAAACAATTCAATATTCATCTAGCTCTTGTTGATTTTACCATTAAATTTTAATCTTAAAAGGACTTTGAAGCTCCATAGACTGCAATTTTTTGCTCACAGTGGTGAAGTTTCTGAAACCTGACTAGGTTATGCTGATCAGGCAGCTGTGAATTATTGATAGCAGGATTGTGATCCAACAGATCAAAGATAAAAGTTCACGAATGCTTGGAAATAATCTCTACCACAGGCCTTTGCCAAATTGTCAGAGAAACTCTGACTTTACTTTTAAGGCTGTCCCAGGGTGGATTTTTGAGGGGAGGGGAAAGATGGATAATTGTGGTCTGGGAAAAGCAACTCCTGATGCCCTAGATCACTACATCATACATCGTCTTCAGGATGTTTTTACTCTGTAGTTTCCCAAAATAAGCCAGTGCAGAGATAGTTCTCAAAAATGAAAGAGAGAAAGGCAGCTGCAGGATGGCCTTGTTTCATGAGCCGAATCCTTATTAATTTTCTTTCCAGCTTCCTTTGACCTTCTAGGCTACTCTGAATAGAAAAGAAACAGGAGAGTTTCTGAGGAAGAACAGTTTGAATTCTTACTATTTAAATCTTCACTATCCAGTGAGATGGGTGTGTGTCTGTATATAAGCTAATTTTAGTTCAAGTTTCTCAGTAACCACTCCTATGCATATCCTCAATTATATGTTGTATAGGCAGTATTCTGCAACATCAAATCTTCGTTTTCTGTGGCAAAGTATTTATCTTAAGTGACCAGAATGAAAGACCATCTGAACTAATATGCAGAAATAAAGCACTATATTTTAAACAGGAATAAGTTTTAACATTTTGCTTCATTTAAGCTGATGTCAGGAACTCAGAAATATACAGGAAAAAATGTAGGTTCCTGTGGGGTGTCTGCTCTATCAATGCATTGTGAAATATAAGGATGTATTTATACTGGACTTTACATCTGCCTTCTTTAATTCTTACCTAAAGGCATTAACTCCCCACAAGCTTTAAAGAAAATCCTTTCATTATCAGAAGAAGGAAGTTTGGATCGTCACAAGAAACAATCTGAAGACGCTGTCTCAAGTGCATCTTCACAGCTGTCTTCTCCTCCTACTTCACCACAGAGCTCTCCAAGGAAAGGTAGTAGATGTTCAATATTTCTTATCCAGTTTCTTGAAGCTCATGGACTTTGGAAGCTTCTGAGAGAGCATTTGGACACTCAATACTGCTGCTCCTATTTTTGTCACATATGGTCAGCAAGAGGGCAGAAAATGTATTGCAGAGTGGGATGCATGAAAGGTAGCTGTGAACCTGATTTCAAGGGTACTTGAAAGCCCTCTGCTGATCAAAAGCCAGAAGAGATAGCCTGGTATGATACAGGATTTGATGCAGTAGGTCACTGACTGCAGCTGCTTCTGACAAAAAATATTTCTATGATCAGTGTTTCCTGCCTTCAGTGGAAGGATGTGCAGGTTGAAACTTAAAATCTTTGTACAGTATTGGCTACACTGGTCTGTTAGAGGAATTATTTGCTGTGTCATGCATGTGAATGGGATGTGGCCTATGTATGATGGAAAGGCTTAAGGTATTTGGAATTCAAATCAGAATATTTAATATTGTAATTTATATTTTATACTGCAGATATTTTAACAGCAGCCTGATTATTTAAACCATGAGCATGAATTTTTGAGGAATGGTATTGTACATTGGAACTTTCTTGGCCAAGATCTTTTTAAGTAATTTCACAGAGTTATTTTTTAAAGTGAATTTAGGACTTTAAAGGTGTTTTTTAAAACCTCTTTGTTTGTTTGTTTTCATGGTAGTTCTGGCTATGAATTGACAAAACAGAGTATGGAGGCATTGTCCTATAGTTTAAACAAACAAACAAAAAAGACACTTTGGAAGTATAATAGCCTAGATGTATTGCATGTGACTTCTAAGTTGCTCTCTTTTCAGAATAGCATAAAAGTTCAGTTTAACAGTTACATGATAGAGCATGGTAAAATATACATTGGGGCTGGAGTGACTTCTATTGAAGTGTGACTTACTATGGTCAGATGGAGGAGGATAAAATGTAGAGGATATATCATCTTGAGTCCTTGTAAGCCGTCATCATTATTTCTCCCAAATGCTACATTAGCAAAGAGTGAACTTATATAAACGTGGTCAGGCCGATGCACTTTTTGAAAAAGGATTTGGAATTTTGTACTTGACTCACAGTGTGAACAGCGGTTTATTTTTGCAAAAAGCAAATCATAAGCATGATTTAAAAAAATGTCTTGTTTGATGGTTACATGAAGCTATTGATATGGTTTTTTTAAGATAAAAATGACAGCATTAATTCCCAGCACTAGTTCTCAGCAAGTGAATTGGGGTAGATCAGTTGAAGTAATTCTGACACAAGTAGAGTGAAAGCAAAAAATGAAAACTGCTGTGACTTGTGGGTGTGTTTAATGGTCTTTAACTTTGCTAGCAAGAACATTCAGCACAATTTGTTTAATACTGAAAGAAAAGCTGAATTTGCTTCTATGACATGGTTTGCAGATTTTATCTCAGTCAGGCTGTGTCAGTGCTACCTACCTCCAAATTTCACCATAATTCTGGTAACTCAGAATTTGGAATTAATTAGTGAGCCAAGTATCACAAAGAAAGCTTGAAAACGTGGCCATCTCTTAGCTAAGATATGTAACAAGCCGTCAGCCCAGACATCTGGGACTTCATGTATCTGTTAATCTCTGAAATGTAGCTTTGCAGAATAAAAAGACTGCATGAGAGAGTCTCTGGGATTACTGTAAACAGTACTCTCAACCAGAGCATCTCTTTTGTTCCAGTCTTGGAGACAGTGTTTTATGCACAGGCAGATTTTGAGAAGTAATTTTTCATAATCTGAAGATACAAGTATGATGATGAATGTGAAAAGAATTTAGGAGAGGAGGGCAGAGAAGAGGAAAGGAGAGCAGTTGGTTTGTAAATGAGTAGTACATGTTTCCACAGTCCTCACACGGTTTTGCTGTGTATCTTATTTTTTGCAGTGCTGTGTAGATGTAATGGTAGCTTTGTTTTAGTGCCAGTTTTACTGCAATATTGTCAGTGGCCTGACAAGAACTGAGCAGGTATCTTGGAGAGTCTGATTAATGTGATGTTCCCTTTGCAGGCTACACTTTGGCTCCCAGCAGCACCGTGGATAACTTCTCTGATTCTGGTCACAGTGAAATTTCTTCTAGATCTAGTATTGTCAGCAATTCTTCTTTTGACTCTATGCCAGTCTCCCTGCATGATGAGAGGAGACAGAGGCATTCTGTCAGCATCGTGGAGACAAATCTTGGTGTGGGAAGGATTGACAGAAGAATCATGATTGAACCAGATCAATACAGCTTAGGGTAAGAATTTTATTTGTGCTCTACTTATATTATACTTTCATATAGTGTGTATGTGGCATGTATCTTTGTCTATGTATTTTTACCTGTATCTCTCAAATATTTTTTCTCCTCTTCTCTTAAAAAACTACTACTTCAGTGCTTCATTTCGTGATAATGCTCCATTCTGCCAAGAAAAGGTTTTGGTTTAACACTCCTGAGTGAATGATGAGGTCTACAGAGTAAGACTTTACCTAAGTAGATGTTACCATCTGAGCATTTCAGTGGTGCTGTAGATTATCCATTTTGTGGCAGACTAGTACACTAGCCTGCTTTCTCCATGGGAAATTAACTGAATTAGATGAGATATTCATACAATTATTCAGTGATCAAACTGAGAGCTGAAATAGCTAGCAATTTTCCAGTCTGCTTCATTGAAAAGTGTGTATTTGTCTAACTACAAAATATTTTACTCCAAATATCTCTTCTAGTCAACAATAATTGGAAGCTAAAATTCACATTACACTGCTGGTTGTCTAGTAATTTTCTACGTAATTAACTTCTGTAATGGTGGGGAAGCTGGTGCTGTAAGGAGTTCTCTAAATCTCTAGCAGTGAGCTTTGGTGTGAAAATAATTGGAGCTCTGGCTCCTGTTTAGTCTCCACATACCTTTTTTTTTTTTTTTCTTTTTTTTTTTTTTTTTTTTTTTTGAGCTGTTATTTGGATGCTTCAGTCTTCTGAATGGTTTCTGGGGTTTTAATCCTGCAGGGTCTGTGAATGGCAGACCTGTTCCAATACTGCTGTACTTCAGTTTTGGGAATCTCAGGCTATGCAAATTCTTAATTAGGTGTCTTAAATATTTGGAAGAAGAGGGTTCCAGTCTGCATAGGAAGGTGCTCTGGAAGAACAAGTCTGAGGAGTCTGAATATCTGCTAAGCAAAAGTAACACTTTGTTGGTTTTCTCTGCTGCAGTGTAAGGGATCCTGTCAGGCTCATTTAATCATTGAAAGGCTACAGAAATGTACTTGCTCTATGAAGTAGTATGCGTTTCCAAAAATAAGGTTAAAATACATTTCCATTTGCAGGAAATGTTAAAAAGCTAGCTTTCACAGTTTCCTAAGCAGGGAAAAAGATCTGAAATCTCAACCTGAATATCAGCCAGCTCCTGCTAAGTTCTGTTTCTGGCTTTTGAACCATTTGCTCAGCATGGCTGGAAAAGCAGTAGAATAACCCTGTCTGTTTCCCTGTATGTGTGTCTGTGTGGTTTGTCAGTCTTAAAAAGCTGTTGCGAAGCTTAGATTTTACCTTTTGAAATTACACTGCTGAGGTGTAAGGCTTCAGCAAGTTATCTGTCCATTTTTGTTTGTTTATTTATGTTTTTGTTTTATTGAGAAAAGAGCTATATTCTCAAAATTGAATTAGCTATTCATGCAAGCAATAAATACTATAAAGTACATCCAAATCTTCAACCACAGAATCATAGAATGGTTTGGGTGGAAAGGGACCTTTAAAATGTCATAAAGGTTACCTAGTCCTACTCTGTGTGTTTTGTTTTTCTTTGGTTGCTTCTTTGTGCGTCTTGTTCATGATTTCCAATTCCAACACTGGATTTTTTGTCCCCCTCATCAATGTGTATCCAGCTCATATGCACCGCTGTCAGAGACCAGAGGCCTGTATGCTGGAGCAACTGTACTTTCTTCTCCTAGTACAGAAGAGCTGTCACAGGACCAGGGGGACCGAGCTTCGCTCGACGCAGCTGACAGTGGCCGCGGAAGCTGGACTTCTTGTTCGAGTGGTTCTCATGACAACATCCAGACAATACAGCACCAGAGGAGCTGGGAGACTCTGCCTTTTGGACATGCTCACTTTGACAGTTCAGGCGATGGGGCAGGACTGTGGGCCTCAGGCGGCCATATGGACCAGCTGATGTTCCCTGACCATGGCACAAAGTATGGCAGGCAAAGTCAAGGCAGGGAGGGCCTTGATCAAGCACAGTCCAGAGCAAGCTGGGCATCTTCCACAGGATACTGGGGAGAGGACTCCGAGGGTGATACAGGTACCATAAAGCGGAGGGGTGGGAAGGACGTTTCGATTGAAGCCGAAACCAGTAGCATAACATCTGTACCAGCAGAGGAGACAAAGCCTGCTCCTGTCCCTGCTCACACAGCAGCAGCATCAAGCAGTACAAAGGGGCTTGTTGGTAAGTTAAGTTTCGTTTACCATGAAGTATTTTAATTAATTTGCTAAAGTTTTCTCATATTGTTCTGCATTTCTTTTGTCTGGTTTGAATTTCCTTTTTTTTTTAGTTTTTAAAGCAAAACTGAGCATTTTGTAGCCTCTCTTAAATTTTCCCTTTAACTGTGCGTTTATTGCTAGGGAAAATACAATTTATTGTTGATTCTCAGTTCTGGCAGTGCCTTTGTGTTTCAAGACAGCCTGCCATACATCAAAAAACTAGCTCAACTGCTGGACAGTATTTTGAGAGGTTGATGTATTTAGATGTCTGTTCTGAAATTTGAATTTCTCATCACAGTAAGGCTCCATAGGCTATATTTAGAAATCTCAGTAAATGCGGCCTGATTTTTATAGAAGTATTTTACTTTATACCTTTGTATGGCTTGTCTGATAATTGTGAATATTCCTTACTTCTGAAAGTGGGATCCCTTTGTGCTTAACTGCCAACTGAAAAGTTTCTTTGGACTGCTGAAACTGAAGAGGTTTCAAAGATGTTAGAGCTGAAATACGTTTCTATGCATTCAATAATGGAAAGATCAGATAATATATAAATTAGTATGAAGGTGTCTTTGGCAGAGCTTAACATTTTTATCATATTGTTCCTTCTATGCATCCCAGTCCGTGGGCCATCCAATACATCTGCATTTTTGCCTTTCTTCCTTTCATTCCCCCTCACTATGCCTTTTGTCAGGTTAACATGAAGAGCTATCTGAAAGCCTTTTTTTTTTCTCTGACACAGCTGAATGTCTGCCAGATTGAGGTCATGCTGAGACCACTGTGATAAACTGTTTTTCCATTTTCTGCCCGAGTATATTGCTTAGCAGTGGCCTTTTGCCTCAAAGCTTGGATGCAGGTCTAAATCCCTGGACTATTAAGAGGAAGAAGGTGTACAGATTCATGCCAATCTCAAATTTTAGTCTTTGATACCCTTGGTTTCCTGCAGGATGTGTAACAAGTGTGTTTCCAAACTTGCCTCTCAAGGCAGTTCTTGCCATTACATTTTTAGAGACTTGAAAGAACATGAAAGGGACCTGAAAATTCAGACAAACACAATCCCATGCCCTTCACTACTATTAACTAAGTGTCCTGCAAATGTAACTCTGTGTATCACTATCCAACAGAACCTGCTGGTTTACATAGTTCTTTTGCACTTAATAGACATTCATTTTGTTGCAGTATTTCAGTAGATTTTTTCCACAATAGAATTTTTCTATAGAACTTCTTTTGATTTTCAGAAATCTTTGAATAAAGTTTCTCAGAAACTACTTCATGCTCTTTTGCTCAGTTTAAACAGTTTGTCCAAGAAAAATACTTAGACTCTATTGGAAAAATGTTTGGTTTTGTTATACTACCAAGGATTTACTTTCAGTCTATAAAGACATGCATCCAAGTATCACCAGTCCATTTTAAGCTTGTACTGCCCTTTCAGTGTATTCGTGCTGCCTGATGCAGGGTGATGTTGTCATCACCACTTATGCAAGGATATACACTGTATGAAAAGCTGTGGAAAGTAAATTTTCTGTGTCAGTGGTTTTTTCCTGCTGTATTTGTAAGGTTTGACATTAAAGTGGTCATGTGTTAATGGTCTGGGCCCACAATAAGTGTTCAGTATCGAAGTCCCTACTGACTTAGGATTCTTAAGTGAGGTTTTTTTTTTCCCCTTAAAGTTCTCTCTGAGAGAGCATCTTAGTATGCCCTGAGTTAAGCCTTGTTCAGATGAACAGTTACATCTCAGTGAGATCCACAAGCTAGGTGGTGGTCTTTCCATCTCCTATGTGAAATCATATTCAGTTATTGTTCTTACAGGAAGACTTTCAGTTTTGATTTTGCAGAGAATACAACCAAAGGGGCTGCAGGTAGTAGTGCATGCAAATAGTATAATGATGAAGCCTACTTCTTTTCCTGGCCTCTTGGAGTTGTAGCTTATACATCATTTTAGGTAGTAAGATCTGTAGGATGAAAATAGTGCATCAGATGCATTTCTTTTTTCCTCTCTAAGATGCTAAAAACAAAAGAGATCAGCTCTTGGATGTGAAGTCCATCTTCAGAATTAAGATAATGCATTTGGGGAGATGCCAAAATTCCTGATATTTACTACTTCTGTGGACTCTTGAGTCTTCCATGTTACTTCCATGTTACTTAGATTACATTTTATTCTGTACAATTGATGGAATGGCTTCAGTTGTGAAGCTTGAACAAATTCCTCGTGAAATTTGATGCATTTTGTTGGATTAATACTTCACTGCTGGAAGAATAGTTACATCCTGTGTATGTTTTCTATTCTGTACTTTCTTGATTAATTTATTTTTCACAAGCTCTTAGTCTAGCCTGTGATAGTTAACCTTTGTCATTCAGATTTTCTCTTCCTGGGCTGTTGAGTTGGTTGATAATTATTTAGCTTTTAGCTATTTTCCTTTGAGCAGTGTTCCTCATCCTGTCTCTAACAATCATCTGTTGTTTTTCCTGCAGCAAGAAAGGAGGGTCGATATCGGGAACCACCTCCAACCCCTCCCGGTTATGTAGGAATACCTATTGCTGAGTTTGCAGAAGGTGGCTCCCATCCAACCAGGAAGCCTCCAGACTACAACATAGCACTTCAGAGGTCTAGAATGGTGGCACGGACATGTGAGACTCATGGGACAGCAACTCCCCAGCAGCAGTCGCACAGCCACTCAACTGGCAGGCCTGTGAACAAACCTCAGTGGCATAAACCAAATGAGTCAGATCCACGTCTTGCTCACTATCCATCTCAAGGGTTTTCCACAGAGGAAGATGGTAAATTTCTAGCTGTTAGATTTTGAGTGTGCTGCATGCAAAACGGGTCAGTGCTTTCACAGACATAAAGCAAGTTGCACAAATCTTGCCATAATTTGAACTCTATTTCGTTTCAAAACTTGCTACTTTTTAACTTTTTGGAGGGGAAGGAATTTTGTTCCTCCTAAATAAATTTTAAATTTGGAATGTAGGTCCACCTGAATCTTGAATAACTAAGCAGTTGGCTTAGGCAGCTTCTCTGAAGTTGCCTGTGTTCACCTTGTGCAGCCCTGCCTGCCATGATTTTCCATATTAACCATATATTTCATGATCAAATAAGTATCCTGGTCTAGAGAACAGTTGCCCATCCACCTGTAGGGCACCATAGCTCAGGTTTATTTGGAAAGTCACTCACATTCTTCCTGAAACTCTTCACACTGTGAACACTGAGTCTTGCACTCCAGCTGTTTCACGTGATGAGCCCACTGTGTCTAGCTGCCTTGCTGATCCAAATGTGTCTGCATCTTTGTGCTTTAGCTCAACTGTGATGTTTTTCCACAGAGAGCAAGGGTAGCTGGATTGCAGCTTTAGGTCCTCAAAATTTAGGCAGGGTGGTACCAAAATCACTCACTTGAATGCTTTGTGTTGCTTAATGGTAGACTAACATTCCCCTTCTCCCTCTAACTGCTTAGTTACTGAGGTTTTGGGTGCAGGATGAACTTTGCAGTTGAATACGAAGGGAAAAAAATGTAGTCTACCTTAACTGAATTGCCTTAACCTTTGAGAGTTATCATGACAGAGAATTTTAATTGTTTCTACTAATGATGATTAAATTGAAGCTATATTTAGAGAAAAAAATGTCAGATGCCTTTCTGAAGCTATGAGATATCTAGGAGTATCTGTTGTGCTCCTCGGGGTGAATAACGTGCATCTAGCTCAGTTAAAGCAATTGTCTTTTCAAGATCAAAATTCCGAAGGAATATGTCTCATGAGACTTGAAATGTACTGAAATTTAGATTGTTTTAGACAATATATACTTATACAATGAAATGGAGAACACATGAGCACAATACACACAGTTGTTACTGTATGCACAGCTTGTTTCATTCAGTAGCAGTCTTGTTCTTTATGAACTAAATTCTATTTTCCCTTATCCTGTTATGTTTACAGAAGATGAACAAGTCTCTGCTGTCTAAGACTTGAGCTTTTCTGGATCCAGAGTGAGCCACCTTAAAGGAGAGCACAAGAAGACGTCCCTAGAATAGGAGCCTTGGAACTATGATTAAAGGATGGTGGACCTATTTGCCTCCTTCCCTGCCTTAAAGCAGCATGGGGCTTCTTCCTCTGCCCCTCCCCCTTCTGTCCCCTCTCCCCTTGCATGTGAAATACTGTGAAGAAATCGCCCTGGCACTTTTCAAACTGTGTTGCTTGAAATGCACAGTACAGCAATCTCCAAGCTACCACTGTCGCTGTCTGCCACATCACACAGTATCATTCCAAATTCCAAGATCATCACATCAGGATGACTAACTCTGGCTGCACTTCCCAATGCCTGGAAGGATTTTTTTAAATCTTCCTTTTAGATTTTAATCACAATCCTAGCACTTAGTCTCATTGGGATAATGAGATAAGTTAGTTGTCAAATTACATTTGGCCTTTAACCTACAAAGAGAAAATTGCTTTGAGATCCTTCAAGGAGGCAGTGCTTATTTGCTTGTTTACAATGCCTTTGTTACAATTTTGTATGTTTGCGTTTGGGAGATCAAATAGTGCATCTGAATAGTAATTACAGTATTATTTCACACCTGTAAGTAGGGTTGCCAGCCTGAGCTCCTGGAAGAGTATTGCTATCACATGGCTGAGCAGGGCAGAAGGGAAGGCAGAGGTCGCAGGATGCAGCCTTTCCTTGAATACCTGGCTTTGCTCTTAATGTGCCCCACCCTGGAATCTTCTCAAGTTTGTAAATGTTAGTGTTAATGGCTTCCTCATCCGGGTCTGGCGTAAATGCAGAAACACAGTGCTCGCAACTGGTCAGTGATGAAGAGGACACGTGTGTGTCACACCTGTGGAGTACAGGATGGCATGCTAAAAGAAGTGTCCCATTGCAATAAGACAGATGGCAACCCCACTGTTAAGTTATATACTTTTTTTTAAAACTATATAGTAGTTATATTAAAATAAAAATTAACTGGATAACACTGCAGTGAAGGCAAGTTGGGATGTCACAGCTCATGTCAGCTGTTAACACTGATCTAATAACCTCCATCTATTGACTTGGACATTAGGGGATAATTGAACCTTTAAGTAAAAAAAAAAAAATAAATAAAGGAATAACACAGTTAGATTTGCCAGCCTTTGCAATGCAGAAATAGTCACAACTGTTAATGGCTTCATGGAACACTGCATGTGTAGAGAAGGCCAATGTGTAGCAACCACCTGCTCACAGCTGCTATAAACCCTATAATGACTGAAATTACCCTCCCCTCTATTTTTGTGTTGTTTTTGCACAGACTCCGGAGAAGTGAAGGCTGCCAATCCGAGTAGTACTCAAATGTGAGGAACTGCTGGTCTTGGATTTTTTTTTTTTTTTCCATTAAACTCAGCTGATCATATTGATCAGTAGATAAACGTAAATAGCTTCAACTTTTAAAGATCAAATTGCAGTGTTTTTTCACTGTATCAAACAAATGTCAGTGCTTTATTTAATTCTCTCTCCAGTAATCATGGCTTTTGTCTATTTGCTTATATATCACATTGTCAATTATGCATTTGTAATTTTACATGTAATATGCATTATTTGCCAGTTTTATTCTCAAGGCTATGGACCTCATGTGCATATAGAAATACAAAATCCTAGCTCTATCACAAGTTGCACAAATGTTATATAAGCATTAAGTAATTGTAGACCATAGGACTGCTAATCTCAGTTCGCTCTGTGATGTCAAGTGCAGAATGTACAATTAACTGGTGATTTCCTCATACTTTTGATACTACTTGTACCTGTATGTCTTTTAGAAAGACATTGGTGGAGTCTGTATCCTTTTGTATTTTTAATACAATAATTGTACATATTGGTTATATTTTTGTTGAAAATGGTAGAAATGTACTATGTTTATGCTTCTACATCCAGTTTGTATGAAGCTGGAAAATAAATAAATATAACATTAATGAAGTCCATATTGATTCTTATGCATTTTACATGTTCCACATACTTGAACAAATTTATGAAAAAATTTTACTTCTCTGTGTATTAATATTAAAGGGACATTGCCAAGTGATGTGGGCAAACCACCGGTGTGGAGTTTTTCTTAATATACAGTTGCACTGTTGCTAATTTTTGAAAACTTTGGTGTGTGTGCTGCTGAATGAGAATGACTGATACCATGAGCATCCCAGCAGAAACATTTGAAATGCCAAAAAGGTATGTGCTTAGGTGTGTGTAGAGTGTAAACAGTTTTAAAGGTAAGATTATGTTGATTTTATACTCTGAATAGAGTGAAAGTAAGGAATACGTGTTTAAACATATGGGTAGGGAGAAGTATTGAAGGTGATCCATTTGAATTTTTACTGAACAAGGTATTTCAAATAATAAGTATCACCCAATAGCATCCCCGGTAATAAAAGCTGAGGTTAATTCAATGTTAAACATGTAGATTTTATTTTTTCCCCAGAGGCTAGATTCTTTATTTCCAGTGGTTTGCAGAGACTGGTTTAAAATGGTACTGCTAAAGCCATAAACAGCCGTATCCTGTTTAGCTTTGAAATGCCTGGCAGGTGGTGTTTCTAAGACTAAAATTAGTTCAATGCAAAGAGAAGCAACAAAATGCTGTCTAGATTTAAGTCTTCCTAACATAGCTCTAGAAATGATCCACACTCTGAATTATTAAGAAAGCTAAAAATCACTTAAAATATAGAACTTGTAAAGATTGTGGTTTTATTGCTGTAATCTCTAGCACTGTAATGAAAGCAATTATGGAGATTTAGATTTGTGTGGTATGAGTGGTACTACTTTCTGTGAATCTGTGACTAATACTTGTTGGGTACAACAAGCAAAAGATTAAAATTTGTTTTTACATTAATAGAATGAACACACATTTTTACATATTTTACCTGCAAGATTGTCCCCCATTAGTACTAAAGGCACAGTGATAGGGAAATAATTCCTCTTATCAGCTTGTGAGGTGTTTGCATACTTGTCAGTTTTTTCTCTATGCTTTACATATTATTGAATTAGGCAGTACTCCTTATCCTCCTGTTTATGCCCCCTTACTGTAATTAATATTTTTGAAGCATATTATGTAGAGACATCCTCAACATAGCATCCAATACAGAAAGCTTAATTCATTATGGAGTGGGTGATAAATAACACATCACACAGCAGCTGATTCAATAGAAGTAAAGGCCTTGGTGTGACATTTGAAACAGGTTTGGTAGCTATAGTACGTGTAATTTGAATTTTGTACTTACTGAGTGGATGCAGCAAGATGCAGACAAGTAAATACTAATTGCTGGGATTTGGTGTTACTTTCACCAAAATGGAAAGGAACACTGAAATCTAAGGATTTTTTTGTGTGTGTTTGAGGAAATGTCATTCAGTTTTTTGTTTTCTTTTATGGCTTTTTTTAACTGAAACTTACTGAGGCAGAGGCTACTCCTTTATGCAGTATATTGCACATTGGAGTCAGCATAAATTTGTAAAAGCTGAAGTATTGAAGGTATACTGCTTTAATGGATTCATCTTTGTCATTTGGAGAAGCGTGCATGTTTTACATCTGTAAATCTGAAACTCAAGTATTTGGTCAGCCTAAGGTGAGGAACAGGTTTTGTTTTAAAAAAGAAACAAAACCAAAAGCCTTTTATTTTCTTCAAGGCTAGTGGGAAATGCAATAAATTTCTAGGCTGTCTCATATGGATTGTTGCTTAGTTGAAGCAAAATCAACTCTAGAGATTCCAAGTAATGATTTAATTGCAAGTATTAATATTTATGTATTCCTTGATGTGGAGTGAAACATTAGAAATACTTCTGTGAATAAAGCCTATGTAGCAGCAAGAGCCTCTCTAACGTAAATTAAATAACAGATCCATTGAAGTAAATATGAACATCGTTAAAATTACTCTGACCCCCTCAGGAGACAGCAGCCAAGTGAGATAATTATTATAATCTAGATTGTTCTTTGAGTAAGCTTTACAGTCTTGTCTCTAAAAATGGCATGCTTTGAGAGAAGGCTGGGAATGAAAGTAAATTTATTGCTGATGTGAGGTGGAATCCTTTACTCTGTTTTCCACTGAAATTGATAAATGAAAATTTAAGATGTTTTACTAGAATATGAAAACCTTTAAAATTCTCTCTTGCTTATATGTGGTGAGTATGTAGAAATTAGTTGAAGATACTCAACTGCTAGCAACCATCAACAGCATAATAAACTATTCTCATTTGATTTTCCTGGGATTAAGTTTTTACAGTGACACTCTACTGACCTACACACGAACAGAGAGAAATGGGTCTTGGCGCTCTCTGTCAAGACTCAAGTTTGTGTTAAGTAGGAGTGCTGGCTTCTCCTTAAGTGTAGACTTGTAGCTCCCTCAGCTTTTTACTTGGTGGCTTGATATGCTCAATCTTCTAATTCAGTTTGGAGAATTAATTTGGATTTTCTTTCTTTATTCAGTTGGTCGCTGCAGGCATAGTTTTGGACTAGGTAGTCTAATGTCTGAAAGGAGGATTATTTTCTTTGCAGCACTGTTGCCCTTGCTGGCAATGAAATCTTTTGTGTATGTATATGAAAACATAATATATATAAAACCCCATCTTATATGTGTGTATGTAAGGGGAAAACCCCATTGTATATTATTGCAGTATCCACTTTTTTAGCTAGGATATCTGCACTGGAAAAGAAGCCAGTGCAGCATTAGAGTAAATTTTTTTCAGTGAAACTTACACTGGAGTAGTGATGTTTTCTGGGTAACCACCAAACTGTTTTGTCATGCAATTGCTATCTTCTGATACAGCTCCAGGAAAAATTTGCCACTTATGCCAGTAGGTGTGGCAGAGATAAATTGCCTAGGTGCTGTGTTCAATATGTTTTGAGGGTTTTCTCGTAACTAGAGAAATATGAGTAGTTTTTAACTAACTTTATTGAGTTTTGTGTAACAAGTAAGATGCTCTGAACTGTGGCTTTCTAAGAGAAGGTAGATTGTGAAGCCCAGGATGGCTTTTCTGCCTTGGTGTCTTTGGTCAGAGTCCAAGTAAAACACAGGAAATTGCACTGATAAAAAGCAACCTTCCACGTTGAGGCCCTACTTCCAACATCAGCGTAGCACTGATCTGTTCTAGTTTGACAGTCCTGGGAACCCTCATATGGCCTTGATCCACATTTTGCTCTTGAGAAGAGATAGCGCTGTTGCTGCATTTCTTGTTTGGGAGACCAGTCCATTCCTCTGGTTGCAAAAGATAATGAGCCTCCATATGCTGGTTTAAATGTGATTTATGTTTATATATGATTTTTGTATTAAACACTCCTTGGACTGAGCAGCTCTCTTCCCTTCTCCTTTCTTGTACCTATGCCTTACAGTGGCCATGCTTTCTTCCTGTCTCTCCTGTCAGAATAATTCAAACTTAAGTGGGACAGGTAGAATAGAACCTTTTGTATGCACTCTGCATCCTGTGCAGTTTGTTTGGGGTTTTTTGTTGTGTTTGTTTTTCTGTTCTTTTAATGTAGATGTCTAAAAATGCTGCTTAAGATGAAGCATGATCTGCTTCTTGATCTGAATTCTATTCTACTTTTGTCACTGTGATGATCATGTGATCATATTCTCCTTTTACAATATTCTAATCTGTTGTCAGTCTCTTCCAACACTGTACTCTCAGCCATTGTTGCTGTGAAGCTTATTGTTTGTTATTAAGGTAATCATTTGATCATCAAAAACTCCAGCAGTAGTCCTTCTGATAGTTCCATGTCTTACAGCATGTATTTTATTCTCTCCCATGCAGGTAGGTGGTTTATTTTACTCGATATTGCCTCTACCTTGGATTTTATTCTTTTCTGGTTTTTTCTCCAGGATCTATAAACTATTTTCTGTTTTGAGATGTGTTCCCAAGGTTTTATTAGGTCAGACTGATGACTTGTCTGCCACATTTCTCACGTGTTTGTAATGCTTCAGCCCTCTGGTGTAGCTCCTCATGTGACAACTTCACCAGTCTTGTTATTCAGTCTGTGGTATCAAATACTAGCTCTTTCAAAACTACTTTCAAAAGTAGCTATAGTACATAGCTATAGATGTATTATTCCTGAGCTCTGTTCTTTCTTGGCAATATAGTGGCACTGCAGACTCACTGTGGTTTCAAGGTATTTATTCAGTGGAAGAATCTTTGGCATTTTGTGTCAATGAGGTTGACTTCTGTCCATTTTGATTTTTCTTCTCCACCCTCCAATATACTAGTTTGTCAGTCTTTCTCCTTTGCTTATTTGAGTTTGGGTTAAGGGATAGAGTCAAGGTTTTCATGGTTACTCAAAAGCTTCGTTTTGGTTTTATTTCTTAGTGTTGCTGATGGCACATTCTGGACAGCGTTTATGTCTTGGGTAGCCTTTGAAATAACTGAATATTTCACTGTAAGTAACGTTAGCAGAGAACTTGACGGAAGAATTTTATTCGGGTTCTGGTACTGTGCTTTGAGAAAGTCTGTGCCCTCTTACTAGAGGAGAAAAAGAAAACCTGTGAAATGCAAATTCCAAGGAATCCTGGGTCCTGTTTTCTGTAGCTCCCTGAGAGGAGGTAGTGGCACAGTGTAATGTTTAGGCTGAACAGCCCTTAAACTGATAGAAGTCTTCCTGTCATTAAGGCTCAACATAAAAGTTGCTAAAGAATGTTGAATTTTATGTTCAGTTAATGTTTGCAAAATCGCTGAGCTTCCTGAGATTTTGCATGCTGTGCCTTGGTCCATGTGAAGTTCATTTGGCAAGTCAGTCGTTATTTATGAAAAGCTCATAACAGATGCTTTACCAAAATTCATGTTTGCATGGCTTATGTATTTATTGCTCTTGAATATGATTCAACAATTCATTCATGTTTTAAGTGCTTTGTTGACTACAAAAGGGTGCACTTTGCTGCTTCTCCTCTTCCCAGCACATACGTGCTTTTCCTCTTTCTCATGCCTCCCTTGTTGTTCTTTAGATGCATAGCTCTCCCTCCCTGTTAACCTCTTCCTGTTGCTTATATTAGCAGCTTTCTCACACAGCTTCTCTTTGCTCCTTTGTAGAACACAGTACCACCCATTTCCTTCCTCCCAAAGTGTGCTTTGTGTGTAGTCCTCAGAAACAATGGAAGGAGGCTGCACTTTTGTGCTCAGAAGGCTTGAAAGGAGTGTACTCAGACAGGACTCCAGTTCTTTGTCTGCATGTATATAGCCTTTTCTCAACTGCTGCCTGAAAGCTGGATTGTTCATGTTTCTGTGTAGTGCCAATAATATATTCATAGCATAACTCTTACTTTGTTATGATCCGATGAATACAAAGTTTTGGGTTTTATGTGCTGAAGTCTTTGTCAGATAGAAATGCAGCGTGGCTCAGGATCGATGCAGGGAGTTGGGGAGGAGGGGAACTCAGGGAGCAGCTGTGGTTCTGGCCAGACGTCTCAAATGCAAACAGTAATCTTCCAAAGCAAAGGGGTCTGTTGTATAATTAAAAGGGTCTGTTTAGTCTAACTATTAATTTTTTGTAAATCACATTTTTGCTGCTTTTCATGTTTAACCAGTATGCATTTTCTATAAAAACATGCTTCTTTGCAAAATACTGTTGAAGACTTGTACAGGACTGAACTACCTCTGCGTTGTGTATTACAGGCTCCCCAGGGAAGTGGGCACAGCACCAAGCCTGCCAGAGTTCAAGAAGTGTTTGGGCAATTCTCTCAGGCACATGGTGTGACTCTGAGGGCTGTCCTAGGCAGGGGCACGAGTTGAATTTTGATGATCATAGTGGTTCCATTCCAGCTCAGAATATTCCATGATGACAACATTTGTTTGGTTGGGATGTCTCCATTCTGGCACTTGCTCTTCAAGCAGTTGGCTTTCCAGATTGGTGGGCATAGGCATTCTTCTTTGGTGTAGCTTTGTGTTTTGCTCTTTTAATACTTTTTATGAAAACTGGCATGTCACACATTTAATGTCTTTGAAATCTCCTGAGTCTTCTGTAATTCACTGAAGATTGTGTCCAGTTCTTGGTTGCTTATACTGTAGAGCTGCCTTGGTTAAGGAGTCAGCTGGATACATCCTGTTTCTTTTCATGTTGCATGCAAGTGGGATGTAATATTGCCATTTGAGCTAGAATGCAGCAGTTTGCAAATTCTGATAGTTTCTGAGTAGATGGAATAATGTCTTTGGGCAGTTATTGTCACATTTTTCCACTAAGGGATTGGACTAAGGCTTGCAGAGTGTCCTGTAGGTAATATTGCCAATTTTAATTACACTTCTCCAGATATTTCTGGCAGGTATTTGAAGGTTATGGTTGTACCTTCCTTCATGCTGTCTTTGCCCTAGGACATAAAAATGTTGTCACTTGTGGGCAAAGATCCCTTAAGGGCCTATTTGAATATCTGGTGGAGTCACTGTGCAAAAATATTAATTTCAGAATGTCGGTCCACTTGCCAAGAGCAAGTTACTCTATTCAGTCAAGTGATCCTGTCTGTAACTATCACTAAGAGTACGAGGTAATTGTTTAAATCACCTGGACCTGATGCAGACATTATTTTGATTTGAGTTTCTGATTTCAGCCTTTGTTTTACAGGGTTTGTTTTTAATTTGAGTGCAGTGAGTTCTCCCTGAAGTAGGTGTGGCACACTCTGCAGATTTTTAAATCTTTGCTGACCTCTAAGCTGCTGGGATGCCACACTGCGTCATTTGCTCGTAGTACTTTTTTTTGGTTTGTTTTTTATTCACTGAAGTATTGTTTGAATTTTTCATTTCAGGTTTAGGGTCATTGAGGTTTCTGAATTTGCCTTTTAACCGAAATCAGGAATTCATTGACGTTTATGTAGCGTAGGCAGTGTCAGCCTTTATTCCTTTCATTCTTGTAAACTTGTCCTTGGTTTCAGTGTTGTCTTGATGATTGTGTCCTCATAATTTTAATAGCTTTGGCTGAAATTAAACTTTCAACTTCTGTATACTGCTAAAGAAATCTTTGCAGCTGAATGTATTTGCTGCCTCCTGATGTGCTGATGCTATTCCTCTTTGCATCTCCTGCTAGTCTTAGTGTCACAAACAATTTCTTTTCCTTGTGTTGAAGTGCACTAATGCTGTATGCATAAGCTGCCCTTAACACTTAAGATGGACTTTTCTTGGGCATAGTTTCATTTGCAGCAGTTGGTGTCTTTGGACAACAGGGAGACGTTTTCTCTTGAGGACGTATCTCAGTATAAGACAGATGGCTATGAAAGAAAATGTTGATCCTGTCCTAGCTTGTACAGTTAGAATTCTTAATTCTTTGTGCAATTCACAGGTGCCTGAGGAACTTTCTCATGGCAACCTGCACTGCAATGTTAACTATTAATTTTTTTCTTAATCTTTCATACTGTGTACTGGTCGTCCTGATAAGATGTTCCTAAAGGAATAGATTTTGTGGTTGAGATATGGAGTAGCCCAGCTTTGCAACTGTTTCTGCTGCAGATACGTGATAGGCCTTCCTTAGTCCAGTTGGCAAAGAAAAAGTAACAAGTGCATAATTGTCTAGATACGTAGTTGGCATTCTCAACACTTTGTATTGTGAAGTGAATAAACTTGCTTATTTCTAAACAGTGGGAAACCAATAATGCTGTGTTTTAAATCAAGTTTTATAAAGGCAAAAGTTATACTCCTTTTTATAAGGATAATTTACCTTTTATTCTATGCCCCTGCTCCTTGATATTGCAACTATATTATCCAGTGTTTTACTTCTAACACTGTTTGATTATGATGTAGACCCATATCATATTTTCCTCTAGTGACCCATCCCAATGGTTTCACGATTTGCTACATAATTTCATCACAGAAGTTCCAGTTCATTCTGGTGTGCGTGGAGCTCTGAGCTGAGAGGGTCCTGGCCTCAGACCTGATGGGTATTTTTGTAAGTTGCCACTTGGTGTGGGTCACTCCAAAAAGGCATTGCAGATGAAGCAGGAGCTTCTTGATATTTCTGATGCTCTGAAAGTGTGCATAAGTAAAAGGCACACATAAATAAATGGGAAGGATGCAAATTGCTGACCTGCCGAAAGCGGTCATGGCCCCCCTTCATCCAAATGAGCTACTTGACAGTAGTTCAAGCTCCTGTGGGGCTGAAGGAAGGCTCTCTTGCGGGCTGTCCCACTTCCATGCCTTGTTGGATCCCTGCCTGCTTTGTGTCCTTGTGGAGACAAGGGCATAAAGCTGACTTAGCTAGTCATCAGTACTGTTCTTTTGATTATTCACCTAGGATAGTCAAGTAAATTGCTGTTGCTGCTGTTTGGAGTTTCGGGGTTGTAGGTTAATGTTTTATACATTATTTTGCTGCTTTATTTCTGTCTTCAGCTATATATCTTGCAGACTTTGTCAGTTTAGCCTATACCAATATTTGTTTCACATATAATCTTTCACTGCACTGTACCAGCATAATCTGTCCTTCATTTCAGTCTCTCCTTGCTATTTACCTTAATTTACTACATCCAATTTGTATGCTTAATTTAGACTGGAGACCCTGTGAGAAAGGCAGTATGTGCTTGTAAAATAATATCAGTGGATAATTCCTGGCTTTTTTCTTTCTCGAAGCATGCTCTATATTGCCAAGGTTACAAAAAAAAAAAAAAAAAAAAAAAAAAAAAAAAAAAAAAAAAAAAAAAAAAAAAAGCCCGGTTCTCTGCAGATTTCTTAAATTATAGATGCACACTTAAATAGTTTAAAAAAATACTGCTTGCTCTGTGAAGGTCACCTTTTTTCTGAAATATTATTTTATAAATAAAATGTGCTGGGATTTTAGAAACATGGAATTGGCCAGATGTACCAAATCAATACCTTTAACAAATCTCCTAAAAATATATACTTACAGAAGACTGCATGTTGATGACATAGCATTTATTCTTATTAGAATAAATTGGATTTTTCAAAGATGAGAGTTCAATTAAAGTTATTGACCTCTTCCCACATACTTAAGAAAGAAAAATAGTGATAAATTGACTAAGACTGATATTGGTATAATGGTCTGGAGAATTTGAACAAACTGAATGCTTACTTCAATCCTCAACTTTTGCCCAGCACAAAGAAAATTACCTTAGCACTTCCAGCTTTTTGTTGCAAAATGGCATATTTCATTCCAAGGAGAAAGATGTACAAGGAAGAGCATTATTCCAAACCATGGACTAGACATCATGCTAGTCTGACCTTCACTCAGTAATCTGTATACTTGCATTCCGGCCAAACAACAAGCATGCAGGACATGTGTAATACACACAAAGAAACTCTTGAAAGCAGTTGCATTTGCAGGACAGGGTGACAGCAATTCTTTCCCTAGTCATTAGTGCTGGAAACAACAGTCAGGTGAGATTAGATTTTTTAGTTTATATGGCTCCTTTCTTGTCAGAAATGAGTCATAAATTTAATTCAAACTCATACAAAGAACAAAATACAAATGAGAAAATAAGGCATAAAAATAATATGAGAAAATTACTACTTATCATTATGTCATAAGAATTAATACCCGAAGAAAACAGTTCTGGAATCTTGTTCTTTAAAATCAAATGACCTGTATTCATAATGATAACTTACATGTTTAAGTTGACAGGCTGATTCTGCCTGCTGATCATTGCTTTGAACTGGTTTTGTGTCTCCCTTTCATCTAAGATGTGGTAAGTCATTATCTATCTACACATATTTACAGATGAGTAGGGGGCTGGGACAAACAAGGCTTGAGGCAAGCACAGTATGTTTGGCATGCTTATGGTCTCCTTTGTCTGTAATGTACTATGCAGGTGTTACCAAGGCCTATTCCCCTGGGATCCAGTTTAAGGACATCAGAAGGAAACTTTCAAACCTTGGACTGCTACCTATTATTGCTGTTCCATGTGGGTGGTGATGGAGCTGCAATGTGTAGCCCAAGGGCAATCAAAAGAGACTTCAGAGCCTTGGCATGGTTGGTAATGGAATCTGGAGCACAGGTAAGATACTTTCCTGTATCTTTCTAGTTTCAAGCAGCTACATGGGATGAAATAGACAGGACCATACCATTAAAGCATGGTTCCATGACTGGTGCTACTAGCAATTTTGGATTTTTCAGTAATGGGATGGCCTACCCAGCACCAGACATCCTGGTGTCAGATGGGATTCACATTTCTGAAAGGGGAAAGAGTGGTGTTTCCTCATGAGCTAGTGGGGCTCAATGACAGAGCTTTAAGCTAGAATTGAAGGGGAATAATTACCAGGACTGCATGTGACAAACTGTGGGATGACACACCAAGGCTAGAGGGACAGGGTGCTGGTGAGAGCCCTCAGCCTGTTGGTCTGAGTTCTGCTGGCCACACTGAAGCACTGGAAGCTTTACAGAGATGAGCCATATAGAGGTAGTTAGCCAGAAAAGGAAGATCATAGAAGGCATTCTGCCTGTGATGAGCAAAGCTGGCAAATGGGTAACAAGGGACAAGGAGAAGGCTGATTTACTCAACAGCATGGAACAGAGGCTCCTACAGCTATGTTAAGGCACATAGAGGACAGGGACAGGGATTTGGGAGAGCCACCATGGCTTCACCAAGCACAAGTCCTGCCTGACCCGCCTAGTAGCCAGATCAAATGATTCTGTTCCTCTACTACACTCTACTGCAGACCTGGTTTCACTTTTGGAGCCCTCAGTATGGGAAATACATGGACATATAGAAGCAGGTCCAAAGAGGGCCACAAAAATAATAGTAAGGATGGAACACCAATGCTATGATGGAAGACTGAGGGAGTTGAGGTTGTTCAACCTGGAGAAGAGAAGGAAGAGAGGGCTCCAGGGGGACCTTATTGTGGCCTTTCAGAGCTGAATCTTTTTAACAGGACTTGTAGTGATAGGAGTGAAGGAGTAATGATTTTAAACTTAAAAAGGGTAGATTCAGACTAGATATAAGGAAGAAATGTCTTACAAAGAGTGTTGGAACACTGGAACATCTAAGACCTGCCCAGAGAGGTGGTAGATACCCCATCTGTGGAAACATTCAAGGTCAGGTTGAACTGAGCAACCTGGTCTGGTTGAAGATGTCCCTGCTCACTGCATGGGGGTTGTACTAGAAGACTTTTAAAGATCCCTTTGAACTCAAACTGACCTATGATAATCTACATGTTGTCAAAATATCAGGTTCTTACCTGTACCCAAAATACCTGCTACCTTTTTAAGACACCTAGAAAACATCTGGAGAATAATATGCATGGCATTGGGATAACAAGGCATTGGGATATTGTGTTAAAAAATGTGGCAGAGAGAAACAGGGAAATTAATTCCTAATATTCCTGATACCAGCTTGTGCCTGGGTATAGCAATATGCTCCAACAGGAGCCTGTGACTATTTCAGACAGATGGTATAATTGCATATAGTCAGAGAAGAAATTAGGGAAGGGAAAGACAGCATGAGGAGGAAGGCAGCTGAAGGACTGTAATTGCTGGAACTCCACCAGTTAGAGTAATTAAGAAAACTGGACTGCTGCGAGGATGGGCTTGTGTGCCTACAGCTGATGGGCAGCAATGCTTCCCATGTCTGCTTTGTCTTTTCTGCAAGATTTGCAATTTAGGTGCTTGGCACCTTGCATATGTGGGCTGAACTGTTTGAAGGAGAGGTAAGCTAACCTGGAAATGCTTTATGAGCATTCTGTATACATGCATTATGTATTATTCCTCTTTATGTATAAGGAAAGGCTGAGGGATGAATGTCAGGGTGTGCTGGAGACCTCCTGTGCTGGATCTGCAGAACTGCACTTCTGAGAAGGCCTGAAAAGCTTGTTTCGGTTTCTCCGTTTGCTAAAGTGCTGCATGTCTCTGCCTAAAAAGTTCTGAGATGATTACTTAGTTGTAGTGGAGAAGGTATTTTGCCTGAAGATACTGCTGCAAAATCCTTCAATTTTGAAGTAATAGTTTTGTAAAGAAAATTAAAAAGAGAATCTTCTCCTAAGGTAGGAACAAGACTAAAAAACAATAGCCGAATTTTAGAAAATGGTATGGTACCCACACATGGTAACTACTTGTTTATTAAAGAGTTACGTTTACTATAATTTCAGATATGCTGAAATTGCAGGAGAGTTTTTTGTCTCTCTTTTCTTTTTTTGGCCTCTTTGATCATGAGGCAGCCCTGAGTTCTGGCAATGATTAGCATGTCCACAGAGAATGGAAGAGTTGAGAATGTGATGTTCTAACCTGTCTAATCCTACTTAAACAGTTACACATAATACAACTTCAATGTCTTTATTATTCTGTTTTGGGTACTCTGCCTTTAAGCCCAAGTTCTGGGAGCAGATGTATCCTGTTTACATTTGGAGGTTGTTACTCTGAAGATGAAACCTGTGATGTGAGGTGAGTGAATGAAATTGTTCTTTTCAGGACTTACAGGAACCTCTGTGTATGTGTCCAAACCTTATTGCATCAAAAATGTACTTTTATCACAGGAAAACACTAGACAGTAAGTAATCTCTAAAACTGAGTTCTCCTTTTTGGAATGAAATATTTGTCTCTGTAAACTTATTTCAATTATATTAACTTTCCATTATAGGTTCATGGATGTGCCGCTTCTGATTGTTTGAATGTTAGAACTTTTTGGTTACAGTTGGTGTCTATGTCAGGTGTTGTTACTGCACCAGTATGAAAAGACAACCTAAAAATGAGACAGCAACTGCAGAGTGAGAAAGAAAATACATTATTTATTTATTTATTTATTTAAATTCCTGTTTCCCGCATGGATTTTCTGGTATATCAAGTCCAAAAAGCTTTTCCATGCAATTTTCTATACATCAACACTAACTATATCGACTGACTATACGTCCCAGGTGTGCTGTCACACAAAGAGATGAGAGTTGTATATGAGTACAGTACAGTGTAGAAAATTTTGTTTATTCATGAATGGACATTAATATCTTAAACACATCATTAAAATTATCAAAATGTATGGATTTTCTTCAGAAATTACTAAATTCTTGGGGGTGCAGTTACCTTCTGCAAAACATGCTATTAAGAAGCCTGTTTCAAGCTGTTTTATTATAATATCAGTAGTGGGAAGCAAAAATCTGGGCACTGGAGTTCCTTGGAAAAAACATGCACCAAATGCTGTGAGCCTTGTTTAGAAAAACAACATCATGCAAGCTGACAGCAGGTGGCTCTTTTCAACTTGAACTATCAGCAACAAGTGTGTGACTGAATTTTCTTGGCGGTCAGAAGGCCATCTTGAATGGGGACTAGTAGGCAGATACTTGGCAAACAGGCCTATTATTCCCACTAGCTTTGCTTCCAAGCTGATGTTTCACTTGACTGCTTGGTCATTGCCTTTAGATTAAAAAAACCTAAATCTGCAAATATATTTTAGTAGTGAACAGAGATGTATTAGGAGTTGCCAATAGCAAGACAAAAAAATATTTACTCTAGAAGGTAACAAGAGCTATGGCTAAACACACAACTTCAAAATCTGTCAAAAAACTAGAATAGCTCTAAAGATCTCAAACACAAGGGTAAATGCTGCTCAGCAGAATGGGTTTTAGGAAGCCTAAAGAAGAAACAAACTCAGTTCATGAGAGATTGAAACAAAAATTTTCCTTGTCAAATAATTTAAACTGTTTGCATTTTTACTCATTGATGAACACTGCTCTGCCTTTAAGCTACTTGACATTTGGAATGGTTTTCTGTGTCTCTGCTTGCCAGCTCCTCGTGCATGATGTTTAGCTTTGCCTGTGTACATGTTCTTGCCTGCTAAAAGCATGTAATATTTGCAAGGCATAGCATGTGTAAATTTTCACAGAATCACTGAATGGCTGAGGTTGGAAGGGCCTTCTGGAGGTCATCTGGTTAAACTCACCTGCTCAAGCATGATCACCTACAGCCAGTTGCCCAGGGCCATGTCCAGATGGCTTTTGAATGTCTTCAAGGAGGAGACTACACCTCTCTGGGCAACCTCTGCTGGTGCTCAGTTACCCTCACAGTAAAAAAGCATTTCCTTGTGTTCAGAGGGTCTCTTTTGTTCTAGTTTGTACCCATTGTCTCTGGTCCTCTCACTGACCATCACTGAAAAGAGCCTGGTTCTGTCACCTTTACACCCTCCCTCCAGATATGTCCACCTTGAAACTTCTCCAGGCCAAACAAAATCATAGAAAAAACAGCCACTCTCAACCCTTCCTAATAGGAAAAATGTCCCATTCCTTGAATTACCTTAGTGGTCTGTCACTGGAGTTTCTCTGGTGTGTCCATGTCTCTCTTGCACTGGGGATACCAGAACCCCAGGCATTACCTCACAAGTGCTGAGAAGAGCAGAAGAATCAAATCCCTCCACCTGCTGTCAAAACTCCTAATGCAGTCCAGGAATCCACTATCCTTCTTTACTGCAAGTGCACATTGCTGGTTCATGGGCAACTTGATGTCCGCGGGGACACCAGGTCCTCTTCCTTAAAGCTGCTTCCCACCTGAGTGGCCATCAACATACATTGGTGCATAGAGTTGTTCCTCCCCAGACACAGGACTTTGCACTTACCCTTACTGAACTTCATGAGGTTCCTGGCAGTCCATTTCTCTGGACTGTCTCAGTCCCTCTGGATGACAGTGCAACCCTCCATCATATCATCAACTCCTCCCAGTTCAATGTCACAGCAAACCTGCTGGGGGTACACTCTGCCTCATCATCCAAACCATTATTGAAAATGTTGTACAGGAGTGTACTGCTTATTATTGCTCTTCAGTTAGAGTTCCATTAATTCCCATCCACTGGGCCAGGAAGTTCAGCCAGTTTTCAGTCAATCTCATTGCTTGTTCAGCTCCTCTATGAGGTTCTTATGTGAGACAATGTCAAAAACTTTATTGTTGTCCAGGTAAATAATATCCACTGCTCTCCTTCCATCTATCAGACCAGTCATTTTATTGTAGAAGTTTATCTCCTTGGTGTCAAGATTTACCTACCCTGAATGAAGTGATGTTGATGACCCCTTTAACACTCTTGTCTTTGATACGCCTGGAAATGGTTTCTGGGAAGTCTTACTCCATCACATTGCCAGGGACTGAGGTGAGGCTGACTGGACTGTAATTCCTGGAGTTCTTGGAGACAGGAGGGATATTTGCTCTTCTTCAGTCTTTGAGTACTTCTTCCAATTGCCATGATCAAAGATTATCAAAAGTGGCCTTGTGATCACATCAACCTTCTCTCTCAACACCTGTAGGTCGTCATGGACTTGTAGGACATCAGGGCCCACAGACTTGTGTAAATCCAGGTTTCTTGACTTCATTAGCTCCTACCAAGGATACACCTTCCTTGCTACAGATTTTCTCAGTGATCCCCAGCAACTGAGGGTCCTGAAGGCCAGACTTGTTAGAATAGGCTAAGGTGAAGGCAGCATTTGGCACATCAGCCTTTTCCAATGTCCTCTGTCACCTCTTCATTCAGCAGGCCCACATTTGCACGTAAGTGCATGTGTAATGAAACTCCTAAAAATGTTCATGGACACTGTTTTTGGAGAATTCATCTTTGAAATAATTTACTGTATAAAGACCTTGCTAGAAGCATTGTGTACTAGGAAAACTCTCTTCTGTTACTGTATTAACATAAGGGCCTTTTAATAAGTGAAACCATCTCTTCTGTTTCACAATCTGTTTCATTATAATCATACTCTACATTCTGTTATTGCTGTTGGGGATACATCCAGCTGGTACTTATTATCTCAACAGATTCATTGTGTAATAGAAAACTCCATTTACTTGTATCAGTTGACTATAGCCTATTTTAGGTATGGAAAAAATATAGTCTATTTTAGTGGGAAGATAAAAAAATAAAAGATGTTTTGAGAAAATGAGGTGAGCTTTTTAGGTTTCCTTTTTTTCCCCCCCTCCTCCTCATCAGTATTTCTAGGGTTTATTCAGGAATTTTATTATCTTTTTTTCCTGCTGAATAACATCAGCCAAATTTCAAGTGCCTTCAGTACATTGTATGTCTCTGTGTGCAGAGCTTGTTGTCTGCAGCTGCAAAACTGTCACATGTAGGTTTTAAAATGTTGCAGTTATGTTTCAAAATAGTATTTATTAGCAGATTCATTCATGAGCCTGACAAAAAGCTTCTGCCTTCAAAAAAATGTACTTCTTACAGTCGTCATCCTAATGTTGGATGGTCTAATAATAGATTTTCAATCCTAAAATATGAGGGTATAAATGAATAGAAATTGGTCTATTTTAAGAATAAATGACTTCTCAGATGACAAGTTTCACACATCCAAAATAGGACATAAAGCAGGGCATCATTTCTGCAGAATTATTAGACATTTTAATGAAAAACATTTGAGTTTGAATTTATTTTTATTAGCAAAATTAGCTTTTTCTGTTTTTCCTTTCTGTGTGTCCCTTCCTACCCCTCAATGTACAGCGGCCCTGTGTTACTTAAACCAATCCAAGCCCCATCTTGGGCAAGCTGCTCTCACTTTGTGTTAGCACAGATATTTGATATGCCAGGTACAGAGACTGATATGACTAGAAGCAACTTCAGGGAAAAAAAAAAAGTGTTGCTGGATCAGTTTCTCAGAGTGAAGGGTAACATAGCAGAAGAAAAAGCAGTATCTGGCCAGGGAGGGCATGGTGCAGGGCCAAATAATCCCATTTTGGTGACTACAGCCTTCACTCCTTATCTCTCCAGGTTCTGTTATCTTTTCATGGTGACTGGCTGACTCACTGATCTATGGAAATAATACAGCACAGCACTTGACTGGTCCTGCCACCTCATGCAGCTTTCTGCCCTGTCCCCAGGCCCTGGCAGGCAGTGCAGCCAGGTGTGCAGAGGAATGTAGGGTTCTACCTGTGTTGCAGAGTCTGCTTGCTTCCCAGTCTTGTGAAATGCTGGGTTAGATGATGCCATCCCCACAGTGCAGCCAAACTGTTTGCTAGATTAGCTTTTTCTGGAAATGATGTGAAACTGCAAGTGGATTTTCAAAGAAGAATGAGAGAGGGAGAGGATAAACTAGTGCTGGATTAAACATGATGTTTACTTTCTCCACTTAGACATTAGATGCAAATGCAAGTGATATATGCTAATATTAGTCTAGCTACTTTCCTTGTATTTCATCTGTGCTCTTCTTAAGCTGCCTGTGTGTACATGTGACAACATATTTGTACTCTCTGTATGTATTTAGCAAGTGAGCCTCAGTGAATTTTTGATTCCATCTATGGGGTTTTTTTCCTAGGCATAAACTGAAGTTATGTTGTTAATACAAAGGCAAAAGGCTGATCTTGCTTTCAGCAGAGAGGAACTCCTGATTACACTTACAGAAGAATCCGAAGGGGATGAACAAATGGTTCATAAAAGTGATTCTCAACTCATTAAAATAAGATATAATTCCAACATAGATTGTGTAATGAAAATAATGCTAAATTTAATAAACTCCCTTAACCCACTCCCAAAAAATAACCCAAACCCACCACCACCACAAAAAAAATTCCAAACAACAATGAAAACTCCAAACAAACAAAAAAACAATTTAGTTTTCAGTTTCAGGTAGCTGGTTTCAAATTTGTTAACTTCAGTTTACTTTCTCAGAAGTTAAGAGTTAAACACTGATATTGAAGGAGATAGAGGAATGCAGTCAATCATAACATTTAATATCACATCCAAACCCCATGGCTTTGTCAGTAAAGAGTTATGAGGAAATGCAAGGATATATATTCTAAGTAAATGGGTGTCTGTGAAGAACATGGAGACTATCTTTAGTGAAAACCCTCAAATGTGAAAGAGAATCTGCCATTCAAACCCATTCATCACTCTGTTACAGACTTTGTAAACTTCTTGATACTGCAAGAAGTTAACTCAGGTGAAATTACATTTATTGCCAAACTGGGAACATTAACCTAATATGTCAGTGCTATTTATCTTACAGAATAGTTTACAGAGAGGGCCCACTGGGGGTCTGCAGCTGTGACACTTGATTTTGACCATAACTTAGAAGGTCTGATCTGGGGCAGAATTAATGAGTAATGTTGTCCTGGCACCTGGCAACTGGGTTGACAGGGTCTTTGGGGTGCCCACCTGAAAGGGAATATTTCTTTGGATAATTTTAAAAGCAGTATGCTCCTCCTGAGGTCATACTTTTTTGTGTGTGTGTGTGTTGTAGAAGGCATTATTGACACCTGTGTCAGCAGGTGTCAATGATACCATTGAAATAGTTCTTGGTGCCTGTCTAGCCCCCTACAGAGAACCCCAGAAGCAACAGCCACCTGTGCACCTGCAAGTCCCAGGCTGAGGATCTATGTTTTCTTTTGTTGGACCTAAAAAGATTCAGCTGAAGGATGTTTTGCTAAAGAGTCATGCTAAAGAGAGGTAGATAATGACTAGACTTAACATAGTGGGTTTGAACTAGGAGAGATGAAGAAGCATTTAACACTTTTGAGCTGGGTTTGTGTACATTTGAAATTTATTCTTTTTCTTTAGGGCCTTTGAGCTTTCAGAAGGTAAAGTAGCAATTGTTTTCTTTATCATCTCTGTGTATGTATACGTGTATGTATGTACATATATGGGTGTATGAGTTCCGAGCTTGATCTTAATTAACATACCTCTTCTAATGCTGCAGGTAATTCCATTCGGCCCTAAGATGCTTGGGATTTCTCTCTTTATATATGTATATATATTCTAGGCAGAATTACTCTTTTTAGATTTTTTTACTGCAACACAGATGAGCCACAACACACAAGGTAGCTTTTAAGACCAGTTAATATAGTGTTAACGATTCTTGGAAAATGAAGCATAGTAGTGTTTGTAGAATAAACATAGACCTAGAATTCAAGACTCAATTTAATTTTATTTGGAAACAGTTCTGTCCCATTGTTTGCTATTGGTTTTGATTATTACAAGGTGGAGAAGAGGGGTAGAGGATGACTTCAAATTTGAAGCACACGTTGTAGGAATGTGATGCTGGTTTAGAGAGCCTGTTTATTTTTGTTTCGGTTTCTCCAAGACTTTTGGAATTTTGCTGCCAGTGGCCGCTGCTGCCGTTCCCAGCCGCGCTGCGCTGCGTGCCGCGAGGAGCGGGCGCCTCGCAGCGGTGACTCGCGGGAACTGCAGAGCAGCCCTTCCCCACGGGCAGGGGACACGGGGGAAATTCTCACGCGGGGGTGGCTGCAGACCAAGGAGAGTTTAAGGATATGTATTTAAGCAGTGCGCTGTTCTGTAGATTATCACTTTTGCTATCTAAACATCACTTTTTTCTGTAAGCCTTCAAATGTACAATCTGTAGAGAAGTTACCTATTAAAAGGCTTACTAACGTGGCCCATATGATACACCTTCCCTAATTATTTTTGCACTTAATTAAAAAAACCCAAAATCCAAAACCTCGTATCATTTTGAACTATTTGTAATCTATATTATCTAATTGGGCAATATAATATTGCAGGCTCACAGGTTTACATCCAACACGGAGGTGCTTTCGATGTACTGTGCAGTTTTAGTGCAAAATACTGATATAGCTAAACTCCAGATAGTGAGCCAGGAAGATGAGGTGAATAAGTGTTAACGTTATTGTTTATCAAGTAAGTGTCTGTGTCTGCTCTCCCTTTAGACTGTTGATTCAAGTCCCTGCTTTCTTTGATGTAAGTTTAGGTGACTTTTAGAAACCTATATTCAGGATCTCTGTCTGGAAGGATTCTCACTCTTGGAGCTAAGTTCAGTTGTGCCTGCATCAGTATTTATTGGAGGTGTCACAGGGAATCCCATCTGGTCTCTGAAAACCTGTGGATCTACGAAAGGTGTCTGGCATAGCAGGGACAAGAGCTAGGGGCAACTAAACTGAGTCCTAAAATTTTTTCCACCCAAAATAGCTACTGCAAATACCAGCTGTTCTGTGACATGAACATGTTTCTTTTTTTTTTCCTAGTCTTTTCTTAAAGCCTTCATACTAGCCAAGAAGCATTTGCTGACTGATTCTTTGTTATGTCTGATATTCTAAATCAAGTATTGATTTTAGAATACCAAAATACTGAATGATACAGTAGATGAAGTTTGTTGCTATGATATTGCCATGCTATAAGTTTCATTGTTTCCACAAGCTTTACCCCTTAAATGTGTCCAAAGTGACCTAGAAAATTCTGATAACTGAGCTGTATAACAGATTTGAACTCAGAAGATCCAACTCAGAATGTACTCCCGTGTAGCTTGAATGGTTATGAAAAATATACACATAAAAAGACAATGCCTGGCTGGAAAGGAATCTAATATTAAAGTCTGGATTTAAGCAAAAGTTACTGGTCCAAAGCATGAATGCACCTGAGATGGAGTGAGTTTGGTGTTCAAAGGCTGAGCTGATGTCAGTGTGCTCGTGCATATTGGTGTGTTTTTTTTAGATCAACCTGGTGACTATTCCCACCTTCTGTACTTTGCTTTGTATCCTGGAGCAATCTCAAAATGAGTGAAATGGATTCCTCTTGGGCGAAACACTGGCAGAAGTGTTCCAGGAGCCATTTTATGTTATCCAGACACAGATGGGTGTTCTGTTTGTGAGGAAAAGTCCAAAATGAATAAACAGACAAACCCTAACCATGTCTGGTGTGGATGTCAGGTCCACAGGACCAAATAGTTTTCATTATAAATTTCCTCCTATTTTTCCGCAGTGCCTTCTTGTAGTCTACAGTGTTGTGCTGCCATATGCTGTCACACTCCACTGGTAAGTTGTGACTTTAAACAAGGTTGTCCTGGCTGATAGAGAATTACAGCAGTGCTTGGCAAGATGTGAACTTACTTCAGACTAGTTTTGGGTAAGTAGCCTGAAACTTGAAGTTAGAGTGAAGAAGCAGGGAGGTATAGTGAGTGGGAGAGGGGACCCCTTTCAAATACTCTTTTCTAATTCACCCCTGCCTCCTTGTCCCAAATGAAAGCATTGTCATGGATTCAAAGTAGTGTATATAAGTGGACAGAACTTTTCCCTCAGGAACTCATGTCAGATAATATAAACTTAAAAATAATTAAAATAGAGCCTACAAGAAAAAGAAAGATGTCTTTATTCTGAGCTGGAGCAATTTATTTTCGAGAATATGTCCACATTTAATCACCCTCTGCTCTTTCCACAAACAAATTAGACATTGATTTTTGGGGGAAAGATCTTGTGTATACGTTCCTCATTAAATTAGTGATGTTTGAATCCTAAATGTTTTTTTACTGGATTCAAGCAAATTGATTTGCACATGAATGATGATGATTTGTGACACAAAAACAATGTATTAATAGTATCTTTTGTTACTAGCAATGAGGTCATTAGTGTAATACCATTAAATTCCACAATTCCCTCTTCAATACACTTAGAGCTGAAGGATGTCTCACCACCACCAGTTGTTGGGAGCTAAATTCGCCAGCTAGCAACACTGGTCTCTGCCTTCACTGAGCAGAAAAATGCTGATTTGGTGGGTGATTCATGGTGTCTCCTGAATTGCACAAGAAGAGACCTTCTTTCTCTTGACTCTAGAAAGTCTGTAGATCAGCTAAATTAAGTGTTTCGTTTAGGTAGCATGAACTATTTTCTCTGCTGACAATGCTGCATTCAAGTAATTTATTTCAGATACCTGCTAATTAATTTTGTATTTTCATATAGATTTTTTTTTCTTTATTTCCAATAGCTCCCTCCCCTACATGGAAAGGTGGTTTCTCTAGCCTCACCAGAGAAAGCTAATCTCCACTGAGTGACACTGGAACATGAAAGGAATAAACAAGCAAGCTCCAAAGATGGGGAAACGTTGCAACAAAAACTTGCTGTTGTTAAGATTCACTAAAATCTGGTGGGGGACCAGAAGGATGAACTGTAAATAGTAGCAGACAACTTTTTTCCTGTTACAGGACATGACTTTTAAGGGGAATATGAGCCCTAGAGAAAACAGGTGGTTGCAAGGAGTTAAAAAAAGGCCACTGGAAAGTTCAGAGCTACATTAGTTACCTACAAATCTGACAAGAAAACTTGGCATTGGAAAATCTAATTGAGAAAACAGAATTATATTAGGGTCTAGGTAATTATGACATTGCAAAAATTCTTAAGACTTTCACACAAGCCAAAAATACAGGTTAAATTGAACAATATACCTCATGTTTGTTGCTAAAGGAAAAAAAAATTACTAGCAATAAGACATACAGAAATTTTTTGCACTGAAGAGAAAGAAGACCACAAATAACTCGTTTGTGATACTGTTTATTTTCTTGCGATAAACTCACCAGATACTCTTACAACTAAATAAGGGATCATCCTTAGTAATTTTTTTTTTTGCCATATATTACCTATTTTCCAGATGCTGCAGTCTTTGACAATAGGACAGATTTAGCTGAAAATGAATGCAGTAAATTGGTGGAAAAGCGAAGGCTTAGACTTGAAGTTGCTAGAGCAAATCCTCTCCAGTATAGGAGGGTGTCCTGGTTCCAGCTAGAGTAGAGTTCATTTCTTCTCAGTAGCTGTTACAGTGCTGTGTTTTGGATTGGAAATGAGAATGGTATTGATAACACGGTGTTTTGGGTTTTGCTAAGTCAAATTCATCCTAAGTCAAGGACTATTTTTCCTTGTCTCATGCTCTGAATGCAAAAAAAAACCCCACAAACTGGGAGGGAGCATATCTGGAACTCAAACTGACCAAAGGAATATTCCACACCATAGAATGTCATGCCTCATATATAAACAAGAGGGAGCTACCTGGAAGGGGGGACCAGGGTTTGGGTTCAGAAAGGTGGTTTGGCATTGGCCATCAGGTGCTGAACAATTGCATTGTGCATCAGTTGGCGTTTTCCCCCCCCATTTTTATTATAATTGTTATTATTACTTAGCATTATTATTGTATTTTTCTGTATTTTCAATTATTAATCAGTTCTTATCTCAACATGCAAATTTTACTTCTATTCTCCTCGTGATTCCACTGGGATGAGGGGGAAAGAGAGGAGGTTTGAGTGAGTGGCTTGTGGTGTTTCATCTCTAGCTGGGCTTAAAACCATGACACAGGCTATTGGGAAATGATATCAGAATAATTAAGGTCATGCTAGCTAGAAAAAAACAAGAAAATCACTCTGATCCACATTTAATATTGGTAAATTGCAGAGTAATGTTAATGAAGCAAAAGTTATGTGCTAATAATTTGGTTGCTACTTAGAAAGATGTCTCTTGGGACATGACGGCTCAGATAAGGAAATCATCCCAAAACACCCCTACCTAACAAAGCTTGTCTTGATTTAGTGTGCAGGGACCTCTCCCTACTTCATGAAAATAATAATGGGAATGAATCTCACTGTGCAATGAAGCACTGTGCAATTACCAGGACAGTTGTAGAGAAGCAACTTCCTGTAATTATGAAAGTTTTAATCTGCTAGAAGTATGCAGTGCATTTACTGACCCTCACAAAAAGAGGTTAGGAATAAAAGGTTATAAGACTTCTGTTTATCTGAGAAAGCAGCAGTTGCTGCAGAGGCTGTCTGCTCCCTGTCTTCTCTACAGCCAGACTGGATGTGGAATGATTTATACCTACTCTAAGGAAACTGGTGTCTACCTGACACTGCAAAGATGCTTGATTTCTGGAAGCATTGTTCCCACATTACCTGCATTACTTAGTCTGGCAGAGTGCTGTGAGGATGTTACTGCATTGCTCCTGTTCAGGGCTGCTTCAGGGATGCATGCACTGCTAGCTTTTGTGCAGCATGAACACGTCCCACATAAAACTGCTGGGAAGGAAAGGCCAGGGCTGCCACAAGAAATAACCTTCAAAGTCCTATGACTTTGACATCCAAAATAGCTACATGTTTTGTAGAAATAAGCAATGCTTATTGAACTTGAGATAGCAGGGAGCAAAGTGGATCAGACTTGGGCATTTTGCCTGCAAGGGCACCACCTTTGTCTGGGCAGTATTGACAGAGACAGATTAGAGACAGTTCCATTACTGAACCACAGAATGCTGCAGCCAAGGTCTCAGGGAGCTGTCCCTGCTGTGACAGCCAAGTCTGCTGTACATTTGTTTTTTGAAGAGATGTGTAAAAAGCACTCATCTCTCTTGGATAATTCAAGAACTCACGTGTAAGGATTGTGGAATGAAGGATCATGTTCTGCACCCCAAACAGTGCTATAGTTTTGATGTAGTTTTGGACCAGTGATGTCTGTCAGGACTGCTACCTTGTAGATTTCCAGATGTATTTAGCCTAACAATCATTTATTGTTCTTCTAATGCTGTCTTGGAACAGCTGCACATATCCAGCCATTTGTATGTTCTTCTGAATATGGACATACAATAATCTCAACCTTATTCATATATTCAACTCTAACTTTCTGAGGCATATTTTTAAAGGAATGTGTAGTGGTATTGAAATGTGAGAGAGCACGATAAAGAGAAATCCCCAAATGTTGCCTGCAATAGATCTGTGTCTGGTATGAAATAACTTTCTCTACAGTTGGAAGAGATGACTTTCTGTATGTACAGTTTTGGGGCAGAACCACTACTTTTATTTGAAGGCATTTTATTCTTAGCTGAGTGTTACACTTTCTAGAAATGTATTGAAGAAAGGTCAATAGAGCCACTGTGCAATTTCAAAGAGAGGTTCTTTTTACAATGCATTTTGGAGGTGACACTGAAATATTTGCAATGAAGCTTGGTAATTCTAAGCACCACTGTGTCGCTCAACAGAATGTTCGGTTATGTAAGGGTTCTGTAACAGAACTTGATTGTGTGTTATTGAAGCTGGTTTAGAGAGCAAACAATAGCTAGTGTCAATGTACAGTACTGCAGACTAAATCAGTGAGGGTTGCCTTTGACTTCAAGTTTGCTCAGGTTCACAAAAGAATTTTTTCACTTCAGTTTCAAGACTTGGCTGTGAGACATGTTTGCCTCCTGGTGAACGCATTCTCATTTCTTTATTCTAGGACCTGTAGGTGACTTGCTGATAGAGGATATTATTGATTAAAATAACTGCTTTTTTTTTTTTTTTTTTTTTTTTCTTCCTGTCAAGTACTGTAGGGGTAAATGACTGAGCTGGTGTCCTCACCAAAAACCTTCAAATAATTTGTCTGGTTTATGAGGAAATACAGTTGGTTCCACATAGTACATCCTGTTCCTTTATCTAATATTTTATGGATTTTTAATGGAAAAGCACACTATTGCTGATGAAAATAGTTGTTTGGTACTTGTAGGACTTTTTAACAGTATAAAGTTAAACTCAAGTAAACTTGGGTAGTACCAAATTTGGTACTGATGTCCCCAAAAGTCCTCACTTCTTAAAAAGTGGTAGTGTGAAATAGGGAAAACCCTAAACCTTGCAAGATATAAGTAATTTGGATAGCAAAGATGAATACTTTTTGCCTAGGAAATGCATGAAGAAAATATTCCTAATCCCACCTCAAATACATTTTTAAAAATATCCTTGAATGTGTCTCTGTCTTGCTTGTGTGCTTATATGCAAAGATGACCAAAAATAATGGTTAAAAGACTTTAATAATTATTTCATCTTGACATAACATTTGAAATTATTCTCTTCTCTACCTGCTGTGTCCCTACTCACTCCTTCAGCCCTCTTTCTTAACAAGTGTGTGGTTTTACACCACCCCAGCTGTCTCTATCTGTTGGAGACACTCAGGATGCAAACACCAAAACTCCTTCCCTCCGCCCTGCAGGTGGGAGCGAGGTTGTTGTCGCTCCGCAGCCACATCCTGACACAGCCCTGCTGTGGGGAGTGTGACAGGCTGGTGCAGGGAGGGGCGGTGACAACCGCACCGATGCAGGGTGTGGCACTCCGAGCGGCACAATGAAGAAACCAAGAAAGTAATCCTCAAGGAACTTTGAATTACTGAGATTTTTCCAGGGGAGTGGCTGCCCACAAATTACCTTACAGCCGGGCCTGGTCACTGCGTTGTGGTGAAAAAGGGAGGCTGATGCCACCATCTCACCCACGTGAGATGGGTCCAGGGCACTATGTAGGAACAAACTCACGCGGGGACACATCGGTCCCCGAGAGGGCGGAGGGGCAGCGAGGAGCTGGGTGCTGCCAGGTGCTGTGCAAACACCCGAGGGACAAGGGCGCTTCCACGGCCCGCCCGGGACATGCCCGCTGCAGGGACTCCCGCAGGCCCCGGCCGGGCTTTGCCGCTGCCACCCTGCCCTTCCTCCCGCAGCAGGGCAGGGTAGGTGTGCTCGCAGCGCTGATTTAGCCCCGTTTCGGCGGCTCTGCTGGGCGCTGCAGGCTGCGCGGGGCCGCTGCTAGGTGGCGATGCGCCCCCAGGAACCGCGCGTCAGCACAGCCTCCCCCGCCACCCTCCGAGGCGTGACAGCCCCGCCGGTCGTGAGGTGATGCTGGGCGGCTTCTGCTCACACCATACTCGCAGGTAGATAAAAATATGTAGTGCTATATATTTATAATTTTTAAACTGCTCACATTAAATGACAGGAGGTTTGGAATAGACTATTAAGAGGAAATTCCCTCTGTGAGGGAGGTGAGGCACTGAAACAGGTTGCCCAGATAAGCTGTACATGCCCCATTGTTGGAGGTGTTCAAGGCCGGTTTGGATGGGGCTCTGAGCAATCTGGGCTAGTAAAGGGTTCCCTGCCCATGGCAGGGGAATTGGAAGTTGATGATCTCTAAGGTTCCTTTCAACCCAAACCTTCCTATGATTCTGTGAAACCCTGTTTTTGTTATACACTTAATTGATGTGGTGAGGGGAGCAGAACTCAAATCCCTGCTCTGTCTTAAGTTAACACACAGGTCATATTATGGGTGCGGATGCCTTTGGAGCCAGGGCGCTGCCAAGCCACCCCATCCAGCTCCAGCCTCTCTGTGCCACATGCACCAGGGTGGTTGGGAGCCAGCAGGAAGGGGCTTGTGGACAAACTTTGATATAGAACTTAAAGCAACTACTGGCAGTGATAGGCTACTATTTTAGAGACTGGTGAGTATTCCTGGGTTTCGTATGGAGTTTGTTTGTTGTTGGTGTTTGGCTTTTTTTTTTTTATTTAATGAACTAATTTCATTTAATAATGAAAATGCTGCAAGATGCGAACCAAAGATGTCTCCATATCTGCCTGCAACCTGTGCATGTTAACAGGTGTGCTACCTTCAAAGTGCCTTTCAGTCTGGCTCTCCTCCTCTTTGTAAGAAAACCTTATGTTAACTTGGCTGAACTCGAATTACCCTGTGCTAATTGATGTGCTGGAGGTAGCTTTTCTTCAAGAAAGAGACAGCTCTGGGTTGAGAAAGCTTTGCTCTGTATAAACAAGTGGCATTTGTTATGGATGGTAACATGCGTTCCAACTTTTTGTTTTGAGCAAGATATGCCAAGGATACATCCAGTTTTTTTTTTTTTGTTGTTGTTTTGGTTTTTTTTTATTCTGGTAATTGGGGGTGGCAGGGAAAATGCTTTTCATCCTTATTGTTATTGACTCAGAGATGGCAATTATTTTAAAGAGAATTAATTAGGAGCCAGTCACAGAACTCTAGTTCAGTGCAGCTGGCTGGCAATGACTGATTCAAAAGTATTAATTATTACAGGTTTGAGAAGAGAGCTGAAATGACCCATATGGTTAGTGTAATTAAATTGATCCAAAAGTCACCAGAAGTAGTGCTAATTCTCTGCTTCTCCTGGCTGCAGCAGTGATGTCAGGGGACAGGTACTAGTGAATGAGCTTGAGGTGACAGGGTTCCATCTCAGCCATCCTGCTGTAAGCCATCTCGATAGACTTTTGAAGCGCAGAGGCCCTGATGGTGAAAAGCTGAGAGGTTAAAACACAGACACGCAGTGAAATGGACTCCCTCTGCCAATCTAGTTAAGTAGTTATTGGCCCATACACCATAATGGGATAAAACAAACCAAAAAAACCTAATTTGAGAAGAAGAATGAGAGGAAGAGACCCATTCAGAGTTGAAGCTCTCCGGAAAATAACCAGGACACAGTTTAAATAGTGTTTTGTTTTCTATCACGTCTACAAGCATTTTATTACAACAAACACCATGATTGTGTGGTATTAGTCTTATATGTGACTAATTTCATGTACTCTGGCAGTGCTACCTGTACAGAAGCTGCTTCTCTATGATAAAAAGAAACACGTGACAGAAATGTTTACAATAAGTAGGAAAAAAGCAAAAAAATGTGTTTATGTGAAAATGGATTTGTGACTGTTAAATCTGGTAATGCTGAGGTTAAAAAGAATGCAGCAAGGACCCTTAAGACTGAAAACAATATGACCAAATTATCATAGCTGCTATGTCCTTTCTACAACTAAAGAATGACATTATGGGAGCTTTTAAAATTTGCAAAACTGTTTCCAAAAAATTGGGCCACTGTTGCCCTGCTTTTCAGACTTCAAAATTGGAGTCAGAATTTTCTCACATATTTTCATGTAAACAAAGCAATGTTTTTCAGAATTCTCTATCTTGTTTACATTCTTTTCTGTAGGAGGGACAATTGATAGACACTTTCTCAGACCAGTGGAATTGAAGAGGTTGAACCTCAATCTTCCAATGTGGTCTCTTTTCTAGAAATTTATATAAGCTGAAAGAAAAAATTAAACTTCCCCTTTTCCTCCTCCGACTCTGTGGTGGTCACTCTGTCTCCCTTGTGCCAGGCCACTCATGGGAAAGAGCTGTAGTAATACCAGAGAATGCACCAGTCAGGAGTCTATGAGGTTGCAGTAAAATGGTGATGTAGTGTGTAAATTCTGTGAGTTTATACATAATAATTTGGTGGAAAAGGGCATCAAAATACTTGACTGCCTACTAAAAGAGTATGTAGGTTCAAGCTGTGATCCCTTCTTAACTCTGCTAAATTATATGATGGGGACAGTGAATTGTGATTTATCATCTGTGACATTTGTTCAAGTAGAAATTGTAAACAAAAAATGGCTTCATAATAAAAAAACCCCAAAAAACAACAAATGTCCGGGTGAACAGTGAATTGCAGATATAAATTGAGGCAATGAAGGCAAATCAAACGAAACCTTGGTATTTTTTGGGATCCTGGTCGCTACCTTTAATCCGTAAAAATGAGGCTAGAAGTACCTGCAATAGAAAAGAAAGGCTATGAACAGCAGGAGTGTCTCCAGATGTGGCCATTGGGTTGAGTGAGGTTGTCAATCCAGACAGTCCCATGTTCCAAAGTAACAGTTTCTGCTTGTTCCAGAAGGAAAAAAAGACAGGGAATATGAATTAGCTGGCCTGACCAAGGAATAGGCAACAGACAGAGCAGTGTTAATTTGTGGAATTAATTCACTTGGTATCACCTGATAACTGTGATGCCCTTATGACAGGGAGATCACAGGAATGAAATTATCCACCTTTTAAGCTAACATACATATATGCATATTTCTGGCATTCTTATCAATGCTTGGCATATACTGGTAGTTATTTCTTGTTACATTTGCATGGGAAGTTAAGGCAAAGCCAGCTGTCCCCCTAGAAGTTTTTGGAACAAGTTGCTTATTGTTGTGTGCCTACTCGTGTTGAACAGACTCATGTTAGAAGTCTGAAACCAAATGGAGCAGATCTCTCCTTGAATTAGATTTCTAAATTCTGCAGTGTGCACAAGACAGACACATATGTGACTGATATAGGTATCATACCAGTCTGTCCTTTATCAGAAGGACTAAATTCCAAAATAGTAATGCCTTTTTATAAAAGCTTAGTGTGAATTAGATGAGACTGTGCAGTAAATGGCAATATACTTATATTTCAAACAATTATATTGGATAGTCCTTCTTCAAATAAACTATCTCATTCTTGTCCTCCATACTCATTGCTTCAGAGCTTAGGAAATCAGCAGTCGGTCTATGCTGTTAATCCCATTTGTTTCTCCATATACTTTACATTATAAATATTAAAAAAGCGTAATTACCTGAAAAGTAAAAATGAACAGATCTTGGTTGACGGGCCATAATGACTTAAATTATCTTCTTGTCCACAGCACTATAATTGAAATGAAAGCAGTTAAAAAGGCATAATTTTGCCTAACTACTCTACAAATATTCTAGAAAATAAGGTCTTTAGCCCAAAAATATCTGTTAAACATATACTAAGCTGGCAAAGACACCAAATCAAAAGGAAGAGATAGGGAAGGCTGTTAAGAGGAAGGATTAAGTTATTCATCTCTGAATGGCGTTTCCATTACTGTGAAACTACTTGGAATGAAATGGGCAAATAGCTTTGTCTGAAGAAAAAATAGCTGCAGTGTGGTGGTAGCATTTGCTGAGGTTATTATGAGATGACTTTGATTCAAAAGAAGGGTGAAGAAGAGTCGGACAGGAATTTTAATCAGTGCTAGCAGCAAAAAAGACAAGGCATAATGTAAGTGATTCATGTAGAGGAGCATACCCTGGGCGACAGGCACTTGCACAGCTGGGCAGACTGAGTTAATTTCCTTGAGCGTTGCTTTTCTCTTCCTCTTTCCAGCCAGGCTGTGCATGTACCAGTTAATGTTTGCCTGGTGCCATGTATGGTCTTTCCAAAACTCCTTCTGTACTGGTCAGTGCGACTGGCTTTGTGCTGTGCTTCCTGAACTGAGCATGGGCAAAAGAGGAAATGAGAAAAGAGTTCAGAGAAGAGCTGAACAGGAGGGCTGTCCAAGGCCAGAGTGCTTTGGATCAGATTGCACTATCACTGGTGACTTAAGCATGGAGCCTGGATTTGCAAGGCCTGGTTCGAAGATTATAGTGAGTGTTATGGCTTGTGGGAAAACCAAACACCAGCAAAGGGAATGTGATAGGAGTTTTATCAGGGATAATACAGTGGTTGGTGCTAGATTAATTTCTTTTCCTTGAGGCTCTGTGAAAGAAACTAGTTTGGATTTAATTACCACAACAACTTCTACATAGAAATGACGGAGGCTATGGTTCTGGAAAAACCTGGAAGCTTTGGAGCACAAAAAGGTTGTATCTTATATTCTGCTGTTGCAAGGAAGACCAATGTCCTGTGGAGAACAAGGGAGGGATTACTTTGAAATGCCTGATTGCTTCTCAGAAACCCCACTTTTATCACTGTTCAGGAAAACTGGGAGAGCTTGTTTTTGGTGTATTTGGTTTATTTGGCCTTCCCTTCCCTTCCCTTCCCTTCCCTTCCCTTCCCTTCCCTTCCCTTCCCTTCCCTTCCCTTC
>VZUI01054917.1:0-24670 GCA_013401135.1 Cettia cetti | reverse complement strand
AGATAGATAGATAGATAGATAGATAGATAGATAGATAGATAGATAGATAGATAGATAGATAGATAGATAGATAGATAATCTTACTGCCAAATATATTTGGAATGCAGTCCCGCAATTTAATCTGTATGGGCATATCCTTCTGTCTGCACTGATTTTCATTGTAAAGGAACTTATCCATATGCATTTCTGTTTATGCTGGGAAAATGTTTTCTGTTAAAAAAAGCATTCATAATGCCACCAAAATTCTCTAATGCTTCTATTTTAAATGCCCCTATGAAGATATCTGGTATTCAGAGAAGTCTGATTACTCACTCTGGACAAATGGAGCCACTACAAAGCACAGAGTTTCCTATGTGAAAATCTTCCAAGCATCTTCAGTTTAAACTTTCCTAGTAATTATTGTTCATGTGGAGACACATAGAGATACAATGACATCAATATTTTAAATGGAATATTAATTTTTAAAAAAGGAGCGACTGTGTATATTTGTGGTGTATATTTATTTGTCAGCTATGGAATCTTTTATCTTTTATATTTTTTTCTTTTCTCTTTAATATTTTTTATCTTTTATCTCTTGTATTTATGTATATAAATATGGTACATAAAAATATTTATTGTAATAATAAATATTAAACTTCAATTCCTAAAATGTAGGAACATTATCTGCTGTATAACAGCAGAAGTCTGTTGAGCCCACAGTCTGGTTTGCAGTAGGGCTGACAGGCAAATACATTAGTATAGGTAAGTGCATGACAAGGATATACATTGCCCCTCCCTAAAACCTGAGAGTTTTTTCGGCTCTTCATTAGATAAAAATGGTTTCTATATGTTTGTAAACTTCAATGGATTTCCATTCTATCAAATTTTCCATTTTCCTTTTGAATCCTTTTGAATTTTTTATTATTCACAATATCCTTTGGCAGGGAGATGCTCTCATCAGCTATTGCATGAAGAATTCTCTCTGTAACTTGTTTGAAAAATTTGAGTCAAATTGGTTTCCATTTATTTTCTCTCTCTCCTTCCACTGCCTGCGCTATATCCTACAGTGTTATCTACATTATCATCTACAGTCTACAGCATTATCAATGCTGAATTAACAATACACAACATAGCTGCACAGCATTATCTTATTTTACATCAGCTCTTAAGGGCTGATTGCTCTCAACTTTTGGAAGTAGAAATCAAGATAGTTCAACACTATGCCAGTGCACAACTACCCCTGAAACTGTCTACTTCTTAATCCATTAATATATACCATTTTGTAGTATCTATAAAAAAGAAATGGCACGTCCCTTTTGTCAGGAAAACTTCTGATTCTTTTTCACTTATTTCAACAGAAATATAAATGAAAATACTATATGAGAATTCATTCTGCAAAAGTGTAGCTATTCAGTGAATGATGACCTTACTTCTCCACCTTAATCATTTAAAGGAGCAACACTGTATGAAACAGAAGCTTGAGAAAAATTAATTTGTATGATGAAGTGGAGAAACCTCCAAACCCAAAATTACAGAGCCAGATTGACACTGAAAAAGCTGGACCCTGCCAATAGTAGGACATTAAGCCAAAGGCCTTATACTTCAAGCTGACACTTCAGCCAAAAATCTATAATCATTTGGTTTGTTTCCCCAGAGCTTAATGCCTCTCTTGCATGAAGATATTCATGTTATTTTTGCATAAGAAATAAATGTTCTCAGGACATTTCAGTCCCAAAATGTGTTTAGCATACAATTTTCCTAATGTTCTCCATTGTTTTTCAGGCCAGCCAAACAGGGAGATGCTTTCTATTCCAGAAAACAGTACTAACAGTGTCAGTGGGGAAAGGATAGCATTATACACAAGGAGTGAAGGAAGTGGGGGCAGGGGAAGCACAGAAGGAAATAATTTGCCACACTGCAAGAGAAAAACGCTGTTCCCTGTTTGACCATATCAAAATTGTTTATTTATGCAAATGGAAATCTATTTTGATTAGTACCTGGCTAAGTAATACGTTCAATAACAAACACCAAGACTGGATTTGAGGCTAATTTTATTTTTGGCTTATTTTACTCTGTATGGTTTTATTTTCATTTTACAAAATTCACAGATTTTGCCTTGGCTATCTAAACCAAGCTACCTTCTTCCAGCACATCTAGCTTAGGAATCTCTTGGTCTGATTGCATGGTAAGCAACTGAAACTACTTGGTCTGGCAGTGATGGGAAAATAATTTTAAAAGCAGCAAAGATTAATTAGTCTGCTAGAGAGATCAGCAGCTACCTTCTCACACATAGCTTCTTCCAACTCCTGTTTGGAGCCAATGGGAAATTCAAATTGCGTCAGCTGAAGAGAGATAAATTTTTCTGTCAAGTAAATCATCCACTTTTGAATTTGTGCCTAAATATGGACTTCATGATGAGAAGGATGTCTCTTATGCTGAAATTTGACCAAATTCTCCCCACAGATAGAAGCAGAAAATTCTCAACAGTCCTTAAAAGATCTGAATTCTAAGACAGAATTACTGTCATTAAAAATCTTTTGGTTTTAATGCAATTAAGCAATTAAACCCCTATTAATTGCTTATGCTATTTACCTTAGTTCATATTTGCCTTCACATGGAGATTTTTGTCTTAATCTATCTCAAACTCACTGAAGGAAATGAAACAAACAGCAGTTACCTCTAAAATTTCCATTTCACTTTTTAATACCTTTTGTAATGCAAAATACTACTCTATTCTGAATTATTCAGATGTATAGATAGTACTCTCTGGTGTCTAGGGAAAACATTTCAGTTTGTTTATTACATTATTGTATTGTTGTGCAATTTTTAAACCTGTTCTGAACCTATTTCTTTTATAAATAGAAGTAAACCTTCCATTTGTTAGTAGAAATGATGAGTACTATCCAAAAACCCTGAATTCCAATAAGAATTCTAAGTATTCTCTGTGACACCACTGATCCTTAAATCTACCAAAGCAATTTTTGATAAACCATCTTACTATTCGTATTCACCTTTGTATTTGTTTATAGCCAGAATGCTCTTTTTTATGTCACTATTTGTCTTCTAATTAACTGTAGTAGTTCCAATTTACTGTTCAGAAAACTAATCATAAGCTACCATGTGTCACCTCAGTAGTACTTGCTAATTGTAATATCTTTGTCTTTACTGTCTGTCCTTAAATACTTCATCCATTATTTTCTGGTTTTTTTCAATCGTCCATTGCACTCAGAGTCTCTAGTTTTATTAGCCTGAAAAATAAAAACACAGTTAGATTATTAACCTCTGCTTTACAACAAACCTAACTGTTTTTTGCTCAATATAACAGGTTATTCAAAAATAAAGGTGTCAACTCAGACTAAGGCCTTGGGTAATGTAATTTCAGAGAAGAATGTTCTTTTTCCACTCTGAGAGCAGAACATGTCCCTGTGCAAATGTACAAATTACTCTGAGATTTATATGCAAGAGGTTCACACATGCAAACCTCTGGAAGTTTCAATGTAAAGCGAAAGATCCTGTAGGTGGGTCAGGGTAATCCCAAGCACAAATACAGGCTGGGTGCAGAATGGATTGTGAGCAGCCCTGAGGAGAAGAACGGAGGGGCGTTGGACAAGAAGTTCAACATGACCCAGTAATGTGTGCTCACAGCCCAGAAAGACAAACACATCGTGGGGTGCAGTCAAAGCAGCATTGCCAGCAGGGTGAGGGAGCCTGTTCTACCCCTCTGCTCTGCTCTGGTGAGACCCCACCTGCAGTGCTGCCTCCAGCTCTGGCCCACCCGCTGCAATAAAGAAGCAGACCTATTAGTACTAAGTCCAGAGGGGGCCATGAGAATGATCACAGGGCTGGAGCAAGTCCCCTGTGAAGGGAGGCTGAGAGAGTGGGGGCTGTTCAGCCTGGAGGAGGCTCTGGATAGACCTTATAGTGCCTTCCAGTATCCAAAGGGGGCCTAAAAGAGAGCTGGAGAGGGATGTTTTACAAGGGCATGTAGTGACAGGTTGAGGGGGAATGACTTCAAACTGAAGGAGGGAAGGCTTAGGTGATGTTTCAGTTGACTTTTATAGTTGCAGAACTAAATGTAAGGGAAAAAACTTTTTGGACCATCATCCCCAAATTTCTTTTTCCTCAAGAAAGTAAGGATAGGTACTAAAGGGTAGACCACAGGGACAGTTCACAAACTATATATTCCTTGTCATACACTCAGCATGGTGACTATTGAGATGTGATTAGAGAGAGCTGTCTCTGCCCGAACTAAGGTGTAAAGGGGACCACATGCCAAATTCAATAGTACAGATTTTGTTTAACAGTAAAATGAGAGGTAGAGAGATGGAAAGAAATAGAGAAGAGACAGGGAGAGAGTGACAGAGTCACAGATCAACACTACTGTGGATCCAGCAGTGTCCTATTGGTCCTTCTTTACTCAGGGCTTATCAGTGGTGGGGAACTTGAGACCATTCAAAATATTTCACAATATGTCTTAGCAAACAAAGGATTTAATGATCATTGGTGACAGAGTTCTCTTATTCTACCAGTTAAATTATTTCCTCTCCCCTAATTAGTCCACATGCTTAGTCTTTCACTTCTTTTGGGTCTGTGGGTTGTGAGTTGGTGGCCCATAAATTCTGTGTCCTTTCTGTCCATTATCAGTATTCTTCTCCCTCAGCTTTGCTAAATTCTTGGTAGGCCTGAGATGATGCTCAGACAATAGTACCTCCTTTATCTTACCTCAAGTTCCCTCTGTGGGGCCTTATCCTACAGTCCAAGTTCCCGGTACACATGGAGACTTATTTGGAGGGGTCTTCAGTGGTCCTTGGTGGTTTACACAAAGCATCTGTCCTATAATGTGGGGTGATTTTTTTTGATCAGTGAGATGCATATGAGCAGTTGCTTCTTCACACAATTTGTCAACTTTGAGTCAGCTCTTACTGGTCAGAAAAAAAAAAAGACTAGTTTAAATTCTCTGACAAAAGTCTATTCCGTGATTGTCTGACACATAAAGTACTAAAAAAAAAAAACAAACCCAAAGAATCAGTCATAAAACAAACACACATAACTAAAAACAAAGTTAGAAAATAAAAAGAATGTAAAGGTATCTTAATGAATAAATTGATACTGTAATGATGTACCAAAAGTATTACACAGTGTTTCCTTTAGCTCTACTATTCTTGAAGTAGATGTCTTAGATGGACCATGGGCCTGATTAGATTATCACTCTGTTTGTACAGTCCTCTTGCATACTAAGATAAATCACAGAGATTCTGAAACACCTATTGAAAAAATGTATTCAAAGCATGTTAGAATATTTGCATCTTAACATAAGTGTGCCTCCAAATCAGGCAAAAACAGTCATCTGTGTAACAAAGTTAATACCCGCGTAGTGGGCTTCAGCTCTCACCAACAGTTTACCATCTTTTCATCTTTTACCTCTAGATGTGGAACAGAGTTTTCTAGATTACAATGATGTAAAATGTGATCCATTTCTTTCCTTTATTTTTAATATCAAACTACATTAATAATGTTTGAAATTTTTTGTTCTTTCAATTTTTTTCTTTACAGACAACTTTGATTGTTTTGTTTATTAAAAATACCCCAACCCTTTATTAATTTGTTTATTCTGCTTTTTAATTGACTGCTGAAGCAGGCCATACTTAATTTATCTAATTTCCCAAGTTTTCTTCAGAAAGACAGGCATCTTAAATGTTTTAAAATACTTATGCTCTTAACTGCCATACCTGTTTCTACTTTGTGATTATTCTTACCTCAAAACTCTTCTTTCTATTTCTTTCTATTTCACTACTTAATATAATTTTCTGATAACCACCTACTTACTTTAGACAATGCTTCCTTCCTGTTCTCTCGCTGTATATATTACTCCCTTGTATCTTCACTTCCTTTCTCATTCATTAAAGACTACCTGCACAGATTCCAGCTACCATTTAATTCACTAAAAAACCCATGATTTTCATTTAGCTATTTCCCTCAAAATAATTCAAGCAACTTCTAAACCATGTGTTGGCCATAAATCCCTTCAGTGCAGCATTTTAGCTTATTCATGCTGGTAACACCATTCACTCAATTACAAAAAAAAAAAAAAAAAAAAAAAAAAAAAGAATAATATTTACTATCTTCTCCATTAAAGATAGAGTCATCAACAAAAGTATTTCTACTGCAAGCATTATTTTGTTGTTGCTTGGTGCTGTTGCTGTTTATCAGCTCTTAAGAGCCCTGCTGGAATCCCCGCTCTATGTTGCTTACAAACAGAAGAAAAATTACGATCCTGGCTGAAAATATCTTGCAGTCTACAGGAATCAACAGATGGAAAAAGCCAGATGAAGCAGTACAGAGAAAAAAGATATGTCTTATCATCTCAATACTCTGCACATCAGTAACATAACTATTGCAGAAGATTTTGGAAGCATCACAGATGAAAAAACTAAATGCATTTGGCTGGAGAGAGAGACATTGTAGATTTGGGAATCTCATTCTAAATGCAAGAAGCTGGCTGGAAAAAGACCTAACAGTGTTTGGAAAAGGGATAATGGTAGCCAATGGAGCATGCAAATGTGGGGAGAAATGTGTCAAGTCTAACAGAGGTAAAATAACTGATAAACTGATGTATGGTGGTGTAGGTGTACCAGTCTGCCATTGTAGAAACTGAAACTCAAATGCCTGATGAAAAACTTGTATCATTTTGCTTGTCTTCTAGAGGATGTAAGTGCTAGCTTTATAAGCAAGGGAATAATTATTTTATTGACACGTCACATGCACTTGTAGTTTATCAGTTCTTGAAGAATTCAGTTGTACATAAATTTAATATATACATCTTAAAGGCAGAAACAACACTAACAATTAACACTGCATTCATCAGATCCCAGTGCTGCACGTTAAGAAAGGACAAGTCTGCACACTGCAGCCAGTGTTTACTTTCAAAATGGATTTGCTCTCATGAGTTTCACACAATATTTACATGTTTCTCTTGTCCACCCTTTTCCAGTAATTTTTATGTTTCCTCTTTCTTCATGCATTGCTTGTCACACTATAGCATTTTTTATTTCAATTTAAACAAAGACGTACATTTCACCCTACTTAAGACATCTTGTGGTGGGTTGACCTCGCCTGGACACCAGGTGCCCTCTACAGCCACTGTATCACTTCATTCCTAAGCAAGACAGAGGAGAGAAAATATAACTAAAGTCCACGGGTCAAGATAAGGATGGGAGACATTACTCAACAATTACAAAAGAGTGAAAACAGATTCCACTTGGGGAAAATTAATTTAATTTATTACCAATAAACTCAGAGTATGATAATGAGGAAATAAAAACTTTATCTTAAAACACCTTCCCTTCCAGGGTTCAGCTTTGCTCAGATTTCCTTAGCTCCTCCCTCCACAGCAGTGCAGGGCTATAGGGAGTGAGGAATGATGCAGTCAGTTGCAATCAGATATATCGACTCTGCTGCTCCTTTGTCCTGCAAGAGAGCACACTCTTACTCTTCTCCAGCTTGAGGTTCCTCCCATAGGAGCTCTCGATTAACTTCTCTAATGTGAATCCTTCCCATGGGCTGCAATGCTTCATCAGCTATCCCAGTAGAGGTCCCTTCAACAGACTGCAGTCCTTCAAGAACAGGCATGAGTCCCCTATGGGGTAATAAGTAATGCTAAAAAATTCAACTTCACAAAGTTACTCTCTCCAAGGGTCCACAGGTTCTTTCAGGACCTTGCCCCAGCATGGCCTTCCCACAGGGTCTTCATGTGCTGCAGGTGAATCTCTGCTCCACTATGAACCTCCAAGGGCTGCAGGGGCAGAGCCACCTCACCACGGCCTTCAGCAGGGGTGGCAGGGAAATCTCTGCTCCTGCACCTGGAGCCCTTCCTCTCCCTGCCTCTGTACTGACCTTGTCTGCTGTTTCACTTATTCTCAGAGGTCTTTCACTTATTCTCATTCATCACCTCTGACTGCTTCTTCTGGGGTCCTTCCCCTTCTTAAATATCCCAGAGGTGCTACCACCATCACTGATGGCTGAGCCTTGACCCATGGCCTGGTTTTGGAGCTGGCTAGCACTGGCTTTATCAGACACAGGTGTGGCTTCTAGAAGCTTCTCACAGAAGCCACACCTGTAGCCTTCCTGCTCTCAAAACCTTGCCTAATAAATCCAATATGGACAACAAACCACGACTGGTTAGGATTATCATGACTATTCTTCATGCTCAGTAAACTGTGAGGTATTCTTCATACAGAGACCTCATATGTAGCTGAAACTCTAAGAAGTTTTAGGAATACATTCCTCTCCTAATCTGTAGGATTTCCCCCTCAGGAATATTCAGAAAAGAAATTTTGTTTTTGTGAATCACATTTTCATGAGATTTAAGTTCATTTGCTGAACTTTCTGCTTGCAATGCTATGGTCACTCTATTCATAGCAATATTTTTCTTCCCCTCCTCATGACCCCAGTATTAGTAACTAGACAGAAGCTTGCTGTGTGCACAGGTCACTGTCCAATAAATGGTACCATATGGTTTCTCAGACAAATCTCCTTTAGAGTGTTTGAACTGGCAATGCTTTTCTGATATTCTAACAATCCAAAACAATTTCGCTGATGATCTGTTTTGTTTTTATTTTGGGAGGGCCTTGATGTTATTTAACCTTAAAAACCTACAAGGAACATCTTTCATAATAGGAATGTGTGTGATTACTCCTGAGGCTTCTCCCCAGGGATAATCTTTTGTACAAGTTTGATAGATATCTGAATGGTTTGCTCTGCAATTGATTTCCTAGGATCACTTTGACATCAGTCTGTAGCTGATATCCACAGGAATTTGCTGCTTCCCCGTACAGAAAAGTGAATCTTCCCTCCTCCTCTTCCCGTTTGGAATCACTGAGAAGAATCCTCTAATAGAGTTTGCAGAGATTTCCTTACTCATTATGCTGCTCTGCAGGTTTTCCTGTAGGACGGGTGCTCAGACTCACTTTTTTGTGGTTTTAGTCAAGCCATCTGTAACAATAGCAGAAAGCTGATGAAATATCTGAGAGTGGGGAATGACTGCTGTTTGTTTAATTTTCTGGTTTGTTACAGTATTTCCTGCACAACATTAATCTTATGTTTCCAAGATACGTAACACAGAGCAGCATGGTCATGTAAGCACAAAGATTTTTCCCACAAGATGTTCAGCTGGTATCGGTGTCTTCAAAAGGTCCAGCCTGCAGGCTTTCAACTTCTGCTGTGTTTGGTTGGAGATGAAAGAATTCCGTACCCTTTCATTCTGCTCTCTAAAATCAATACTGCAGCAGAAGAGGTCTTGAACAAAAATAATTTTGAACTTCACACCATTGGCTGTCAGAACTTGGAAATGGATATGAGGTGGCCATATAGCAGCTGCAAAATAGAACATATTCCTCTGACCAGTAACTGTAAAAGGAAGATATTCCACATGCCATTCTCAAGAATGGCATTCCAGTTCATTTAACTCCCAGCACTTTTATCTAAAGCCCACCCATACCATCCCAGACAAATGTAAACAGATCTTCCAAAACTCTCTTAACTTCTTGTGGACTGACATCTAAAATACAGCCTGCCACTATGCCAATACTGGAAATGTGTTTTCCACCACTTTCCACACTTTGCACTCCATCTACTAATTTAGGTGCCTTAAATGGTCATAGAACATTGTTTTCATGTTGCTACCTAAATGGTAAATCTTCAGTATCATTCAAAGAGGAATTATAAATAATATTTCTATCCTCAATATTTACCCTCATTTTTCTTTGATGTATTTATATGGCCCAAAAAGTAGAAAAGTTTGGAGATGAAGGAATTTTATTTTGAAGCTGATTTAATTTTTATCATGCTTTCTCCCTTCTTTCCATGATACAGCCCTATTAAACTTGATTGCAGCCCTTAAACAGTGGCTGGTGCACTGTTATGGAGAAAAGCGTTCTTAGGCAGACATACTCTCATGATAAAAATCAATCTTAGTTTTTAAGCCACATTCATTGTTGTATTTCTGAAGTTGAAAGAAAATGGCTAGACCATATGCAGTTAAAGTCTTGGTCATAAAGTCTATAGCACAGACCATGAGGAACAGTCTTTCTTGGGCTTTCATATTTTGAAGTAATCATTTTATAGTGTTTACAGAGTTGTCTGAAGAACCATCTTAAGGTATCGGCTCTTGATGCACTATTGCAATAAAGCATATGTTTGGTTTATGAAATAATACTATTTGTTATGTTTAGCAGCATCAGACAATTTAAACACATTGAACTCTCCAGGTGCAGTTTGGAGAAAATCTTCTCATGAAAATGGAAGCTGCTTCCTGATTACTAAGAAGGGCCTAAATCTTCCTTCAGTAACGAGGAGTGTGTACAGCACACTGACATCTCTACTGAGAAAATATCTGAGCCAGTTGGAGGCATGTCCTCACTCACAAAGGTCAGCCAATGTGAAGTGTAACAGCTATTATTTTGGGCTTTCAAAGACTGGGAAGTCTGTACTCTGCTTTTTCCCTTCTGTCCCTAGAGAAAGGATAAATACCAAAAGGGCCCAGCTGAGATCTGTAAACTTAACAGCTAGAGATGGGGAATAAACCATCTCAGATCAGTAGTCACCACAGATTTTTGCTTTAAGATTAATATAGGGGCACCTCTTCATGTCAGCCTGTTTTTCTTTCTCTTTTCCCCCTCAGGAATATTCAGCTATGGGATTGTATGTGGCCTCTTGCCCTGCACTTCATATCATCTTTCTGTCTTTTTATTTTTTTTTGAAATCAGAAAAGCAACTTTAAATTCCTTTTAAATCTCTATTTCAGCTTTGTTTGTAGAAGCTTTGTGTCCACAACACAGAATACCACAGTCAAGCCCAGAGTCTGCCCTCAATCTGGGTCTGTGATAGCTGCGATTGCTCTCGAGATTCTACTCACATCAAAACACAAGATGTGTCTTCTTACATTCATGCTATACTTAATTCTATAATTTCCTGAGCCTTGAAGGGCTTCTAGCATTAGACAAATCTTGAAGGGTGTGTGAGTTTCATTAACTTATTACTGTTCAAGAAAAATGCTACAGTTGGTGGTCCTGAGTCATCATTTTGGCATGCCTTGGGGCTGATATTCTTATAAATCTTGCAGCAGTAATTTGTTGTGGAGACACTATTTTAGCTTTAAACTAGACACTATTTTCTTGTAAACTCAGGTATATGAGCAAACTCAGAGTCTAATGCAAAACCAGGTTTGCAAACAAATTAGAGATTTTTTGTGCTTTTTCAAATGAATACACAGAACTTTTATTTTTGTGGCATTATTTAGACACAGCTTCCAAAAAATGAGCCAGAAATTAAGATTTAGCTGTGTAAACTACACCTCCAACACCAAATAAAGTACCCTAAAGCAAAAATCAAGCTATTATACAAAATAAGCAATGCATATTCACTTGGAAAGAATAAATACATCTATTATTTTAGGCTGAAATCAGTAATCTCATTTGGCTGTGTCCACAATACTCCAAATTTGGGACTGACTTGCAGCACAGCTTTGTTTTATGCTATATCTTTGCCAATATTGAAATCAAGGATCTTATTAATATCTGCCATTCAAACTCATCTCTTTTCTACTAGTGAGATGAAAGTGAAGAAAACATGTTTCAAGGAAGGTATTTACTGAAGAGAAAGAAAACTTACGGTTCAGACTACAGTGGAAATGTTCCTGACTTACTGGCTTAAAAATACATTTTAAGTCAATTTTTCAACATTCTACCTGTATAGCATTGTCTATTTGAGTCTTTTAACTGTAAAATTCTTGCTTGATGTGAAGATAATTGTTGTCTTAGTAAAATTATGACTATACCTCGTATTATACCTATGTATCAAGGTTGTGTGGGGCAGGGACCTACCTAAGTACCCTTGCATGTGAAGATAAATTTTCAAACAGAATTCTACAACAGAGATAAGCAATTGCTATTTGCTTGTGACATGGGATTCTACCCCATGGTGCCAAGCTCCCATTTAATTGCATTTCTTTAGGTTTTGCCACATAGATCACTCAGTGACTTTGGAAACCATTGCATAAAAGACATTTCTTCTGGGAATGTTAGGTTAAGAAGCAGAGGTTATAGCTGTTAGCAGAGATAGCTTCCAATGGAGGAGGAAAGAAAGACAGCTATGGATTTACAAACCTCTCACAAGCATCCCTGAGTCTGTGTGATGTGTTGAGAGAAAAGGCATGTGGTTTTCATAGGCATAAAGACTCTCACCCTTCAACAGTGAAAAAATTTCTGTCTAGTTAGCACACAGGTAATCATTATGAAGCTAAATACTCATAATAGCTTCATAAAACAATTACACTGTGTTATTGCTACCAAGTGACTTCAAGGATTTCAAAGAAGAAGAATGAAAAAAAACTTACTCAAATGCAAGCTCAATCACTTTTTATAACAAAAAGCACCATGCAATTTATATTCATATGTATTTTTTACCTGTCATTCCTTCAGCTTGATGGCTGTCAGAATACTACATTTTTAGTAGACTTGCAATTGCTGGAGAACTTAAATATACCCTATGATTATATGCTGCAGGGCAGACAGCTGAAATGTCAAATGGTCAGTGCAACGCTCCAGGCAGCACTCTTCTGCCTTTGAAGCAGAAATTCAGGTGCTTTCCTTTAGCTGTAATTAGTATTTGATGTTTGGAATAGGCTTTGGACAATCTTCCCCTCCCCCTCCTCTTTTTTTTCTCTCTTTTCAGGCCTACTGAGTCAGAAGACTGCATAAATTATCTTTTCAGCCAGGTCAGAAAGCAGGTTTCCTACTACATTATGTAACGTTATGAAATTGTTGATCCTTTTTCTATTGAGAGTATGGTGAGCTTTTCGAACTTGCAATCTTATAAAGATATCTAGGCAGTGTATAAATATGAAAGACAGACATTAATATTTGATCACTTATCAGAGCACTGTTATAATTACTAATAATGGCATAACTAAAAATCAAATGTTGCAGAATCTTATTACCCCAGATTAAACACATTTTATAGCTATAGATTAGATACATAATGAAAATGATAACTGTTTTCTACTTAAAACTTCTGCAAGTTATTACACAGAATATCTACAGAGAAAAAATATTTGCTCTTTATAAGTAAAAGGAGGACAAAATAAGCATCTGGGGTATCTTTGTCTTTGTATATTACATGGACCTTTGTATCTGAAAAAGAAGCAATCTTCATTTGATTTTCAGATTAATTCCTTGGAGATGCATGAATTGCTTTTTGGTGTAGCAGAAGCTGGCATGACACTTCAGGGTGATCAGAACTGTCATTTGCAGTTCTCCTGGAGAAGCTATTTTGTACTGCAGTGGTGTATAGAACCAGGCACACCGTGCACAGCGATGTTAGAGCTGTTCCATTGCCATTTGGACAGACACTTAATGAACTCTAGAAGTCCCACTCACAATCTTGTGCACATTGTTGGAATTTCTGTGCACCATATCAACTGACTGAAACCTGAATGATATCAATTACATATCTAAATCTGTAACAGTCACCTAATCAGATTAGACCGACATGTCTAATCAGAAAATCAGCAGTGTTTTACTGTTTGCTGGTCTGACAGCAGGTCTAGAATATTTTACTGCTCTGAGAGGACCTGCATGTGGTAACTAATGATTTCCTAGGTCTAATAAAAACACAATAAGCTTAATACCATTTTGATTTCTTTGCCACATCCATTCTCACATTATTTTTAATGGAAAAGCTAAAATAAGAAAACAATGTCTCAGGGAGAGTGAGTGTTTAAAATACAGCTGTCAGCTATAAACTAGAGACCATTAACTATGAGTTTTAAGATGTGATCAGACACAAATAGTTAAGAAGATGTGAACATAAACACAATCTTCTGTAGTTTTATGTGTCCCAGTTTCAAAAAGTTGGTTTTAATTAGAGATTGGACAGTGACATGGATTCAGTAGAGCACTGGTCTGATTAAGCATGATGGTTCCCACATTCATTTTTCTGGCTTACTGGAAGGCTGAAAATAAAAATTGTAATAGTTCCTGGGGATCTGTATAAAAGCAAACACAATTACGCATGACATGAAAAATCAGTGCCTCTTCTAACGTTTCAAACATAATTGTTTTAGAGTAATTTTTTTCTCACAAAATAGGGTTCTGCATAGGATAAAATAGATAAGCTTACTCAGAAAAAGGAACAAAAAACCCCCAAAAAACTAAAACCAAACAAAATCAAAACAAAATACATAAGTCAATAGAGTAATAGCAATGGTCTACCAATGGCCTGGCATGAGTACTAGATCGGTAAGAGCCATTTTTTGTTTAAAATCCCTGCTGAAATTGATGTCAGTTTGAATAAGGAGTACTGCAAAGTCAGTAATAATACTTGCACTATATTAAGTCTTTTAGATATACTGTGCACATGGGTATGAATCCTGGATGTGTCAGACAGTTGCTCAAAGCAGCCCTATTCCGGGTGTTTTTATTCTAGTCCATGTTCAAAGCTGCAAGTAACTAGTCAATCAAGCAAATTTGAAAGACCAATATGTATTTGTGTCCTTCCATCTCCTGTGTTGACATTTTCATGGAATGATTAACAAAATTCCTGAATATACTCTTTCTGTGAACAAAGCACAAATTAAGATCAAATAAAATCTTACCAATGGTAAAAAACAGTACTTGAAAATCCTACAACAATTTGACTCACGAATTTTTCTACAGAAAGGTCTGCTACTGCCTATGGTTGGCATCAGCAGCTTGGTGTATAACAACAAGTTTAGGAGAGAGATAGCTAAGTCGTATTTTCTACAAAAAAGCCTTCCCAGCCACTGAGGAAATCCTTATCAATACAAAGATATTGAAATGCAAAAGATGAATCTAACATAATATTCCTTTGAGTAGTTTCATACCTGTATTTTCTTTGTATTCCTGGAAATGAAACTCAAATTCATATCCAAGTACTTTCCTGCATCAAGGCACATAATATGGCTGCACTTGGTGCACTGCAGGGTTTTAAAAATAAGGGCAGAATACTGAGTAAAAAACTGACATACTTTCTGAAACACAGTCAAGTGCAATTTTAGGTAGATAGATCAGTGCCCTCACTGTCATTCCAGGGTAATACAGTGCTATTGAAGTGCAATTTCACCTCTTTGTTTGGTTTGAGTTGGATTTTAAGACTACAACTCAGAAATTTTCTTGCAATAGGTAAAGAGGAAGGACAAAATATTGTAACTGCAGCTTCTCTGAAGTAAAGCATGGAAGAAAGCCAGTTAAAAGCTGGCATACTTCTGAACTCTCTTTTCTGATATAATCTGCAGAAGAATTCAAATAAAAAGTAATAACTGGGCTTTGCTGTTTAGAGTATAGGTCCCTATCTTAATGTTACACTTTAACTCATTCCTGAATGAGACTAATTTTCATGTGACTGCACTGAGAAAAACATCTAAAACTCCCACGAATTTCCAGTTATTTTAATACAGGTTTAAAACAGGTATCAAGGACATGAAAGTATGGACAGACCATTGTGTAAAACAAATGCACAATAAACCAGACAAATACTTTACATGTTTCTCTTGCTTAGCATTGTGATGCCTCAGCACAGTGAAATAACTGGCCTTATCACATAGCAAGACCATTTGAAAATTAGCTGGGTATTGACTTCTGTTCCTCAGAGTGATTCTGGCTACAAGCCTTTAAGTAAGAAGTCTCTTCTGAGGCAGAGAAATAAATATATGTTCCATTGAACAGTAAAACAAATTCCATTTTCTAGGTTTTTTGGTATGGCAATAGCTATTGTAACTCCCAGTAGAATTCCCTTGTCTTATGCTTTCCAAATAATAAAGGCCAGGAAGCACTTGTAAAAAAAAATTAGCATTTTCTGTAATCTTCAAACTGTTATTCAAGCCAAGTTTATACATTCCATTATATTGCTCTTTGATACCTGAACAGAATTTCTCTCCTGCTCAGCAGCACAGTATTTTGTATAAGTATCTGGAAGGTGTCCAGGAAGTCCTGGAGATGGGCAGAAGTCTGGGAAAAGTTGGCAAGAGTTTTAGCAAGTTGGACTAGTTCAGTGGAAGTAAGAGTAAAGAAAATAGCTGGGAAAGCTTAAGGGAACTTCTCCGCGCCCAAGATGTGGATAAGAGACAGCACAATATCAGAATGTCTCCCTAGGAGGATGGGGAAGAGCAGAAATGGTTGCATTAGAGTTTCAGAAAAAAGTGGGCTTTGTTAGGGGTGTCAGAGAATACTGCACACATCACTCAGTGTTCAGCATCACTCACCTGTGCCTAAGCCTGTCTCCAGGCAATACATGAGTTAAAGTAATTAGGTAATACCTAAGTATGAGCAATAATGCAGAAAAATAGTGTTGATGTTTAAGACATTTCCAAATTTGTTTTCCTAACATATTTGTTGTTCATAATGGAAATGAATATCACCTGGCAAGGGAGCATAGAAACTCCTAGATCTTATAACAGAAGCTAAAAGAAAATGAAGCTGTATGTAAAAATGAAGACAATGAAGTAATGAAAAATATATTTGTTTATAAAAGCCAACTCTCCTGCTATCAACTAAAACAAGACTTAGTACAACTCAGCAGGCATTCACAGTTACATTATAATTCTCCCTTAAGTTACAGTCTTGAGCCAATAGACACATTTTGCCAATGGGAAGGGAATTGAACAGATTTCCTAGATGTTAACAGTATTGGTTTCAGGTCTACTATATTGTATTATTTTTCTGGGAATTAACTGTCAGCAGAAAGTGAAGAAGAAATAATGAAAAAAAGTTTTGTTACACTGTTGATTTAACTGGACACGTATTCAGATTTTCATAGCAGAATTGGAAAGAAACACAGAGTTCACTAAGCAATATAGTCTCCACTAATGTCACTGATTATTAAAGTTGTCTAAGAAACTGACCTGAGACCACCTAGAAATGACAAAAAAATTTTGACTTTCTAAAGATACTGCTTCCATTCTATCACTAATGTTAATAATCATTCTCCTCAATTTATTTAATGGATTGCTCTTTCCTAATTCTCGGCTTCACTGGCATTTGTATTTTAAATCCCATTATGTGTCATTGTAGCTCAAGCAGTACACCTATGTTTTGAAACAGCTAAAAATATATTATACTTCCCTTTAAAAAGGTAAAACCAAAAAACAGCTGACCAGCATTTAGTAATAAGTCTTGCAATCCAGCCCACATGACCTGTCCTCACTTTTATTAGCAACGATGTTCCTGCTCAGGTTAAACGATGTTGTCCTTCTGATAGATTAAAGCACTCCTGCTGCACAGTCCTCATCATGGGCTTTTTTTTGATTGCTTGGTCTCATCTGTTTGGTTGGTGTTTTCCTGCTTTACAGGGCATCTGGGCTCTGAAGCTTCTCTGGGCCCAGAAAGCATTGCTGTTTCTCGCAGCAGACTTGCACAAGTACCTTCACAGGATGGGGACTCCATTGCCCTCACTGAGTGTCTCCTCACTGGAACATGCCCTGTTTCATACAGTCTACAATGTCAGCAGTTTGCACTTAGAATTTAATAAAAAGGGCCATAAGGTAGCTATATAGCAATTCATTTAGGCTTCCAAAAATTTTAATTTACCATTAATTCACATTTTTAAAAACCTTCATGGTAACCCATGTCTCTGCTTTCCTTCCCTACCAGGCTAAAAAGAAATTTTGGAGGGCTGGGAGGGTGGCAAGCATAAAAAACTCAAAGGAGTGATTTGTAGTGGGCAGGATGACACCATGCCCATGGCATCTCCCCGAAATTCTGTCTCTCCTCTCTCTCCTTGTCTGTCTCTCCGCTTCCCTCCTGACTCGTCACATACTGGAGGAATACTGGTCTCAGAGATCATCCAACAATCTCCCTCACACAAGCACCGGTGTACTCCACTCTCACAGATGTAGCTGCCTGTTATGGTAGATGATCTCTCTTTTGACTTCTGACTGTTAATAGTTGCCCTCAGTTTTTCTCACAACATAAGGCCTGAAATGAACCAGATAACTCCAAAAGTCATTATTTCGCTCAGACCACAAAATGTCATGTGTTCCTAAAAATAACTTTCCATCCAGCTATTTCTGCCCACATTGAAATACATCTATAAGTCCCCAGCTGGGATGAGAAAAACCCTTGGGAAATGCAACTTATGATTTTGTGGTGTCAGACTTCAGCTGCAAATAAGCAGCAATAAATTTTGCCAGCATCCTTGAATCCAACTGTTCCTGCAGTTTGGGAGACTGGAACAACTGCTGGCCTGAAATATTTCAGGTGTGAAGGCAGGGGCAGGTTAGGCCTTGCCCTGGTGAGGCAGTGAACGGTTCCATGCATCCCACCCCAACCCAGGAGGGTACCCCAGACACTGGCACACTGAAGACAGTGATCCATATCCTACCTCTAAAGTCTCCCATCCAGCTCATAAGTGGCCACCAAACCAGAAATCCCACCTTGGGAAAGCTAAAGGGTATTTAACCTGAAATGCAAGGCAAGCATGTGTCTTGATCCTACTTCCTCTTGGAATTTCTGTCAGCTGAACACTGCTAGAACCAAGAGTGGTAGTGACTTTTTTTCTTTTCTACATCTCTTCTGTCTTTTTCTTTCTCTTTCTTCTAATTCCCTTTTATCAGGATTTGGCATAATTTAAAATCAGTCTTAGAGTTTGTTAAGCTGAGTAAGTTATTGACCTGAGAAGTGTCTTATGTTGATTGAATATTGCTCTAAACCTTTTGCCAAAGTTCTCAGCTTTTCTAAAGTTGCCAATATTTATTTTGCTGTTGTTGTTTTGAGCTCTTCAGTATATCTTGTTGGTATTTCTCCCAGTTGTCTAACTCAGAGTGTGTGAAAAACCATGAGCCCTTTTAAGCAAGGCTTTTGGGGCCTTACATCCAGCTGGTAGTTACTGAAACAGAGAACAGTCAGAGTCAAACCAGTGGAAGGCTATTCCACATGCATGGCCTAATGAAGATGTAGGACAAAGTACTTGGAGCAGAAGTGGTGCTTTGTGGTAACAGATCACAGAAATTGTCATGGAGCAAAGAAAAGTCATGTATACTCAAACCATGAAACAGGAAATTAATCTAAGCCACCTATAAAAGTGTGACACCCTAAAAAGAGATTTATTAGAGTGCTTGGCTACAGCTTTGCTCTGTCATCTTTCATAAGCTCCAAGACTTAGTCTATAGACAACAAAATTATTTTTGTGCTGCTGCCCAACCACCACATAAATTTAATTTTCAAAAAGAGATCAGAAAGAGAATTTCATAACCACCTAAAGAAAATATTTAAGACGTATCCCATCACCTATAATTTTGACCTCTACCTTAAACAGGGATATAATCTCGGGTTGAAATTAATAGGAACCAAGTCACATTGTACATTGTTTTGTTTCTTTTGAATGAAAACGACAACATAAAAATTTCTTTGTAGCAAACACAAAACTCAGTGTGGAAATCTGAGAAAATCTGGTTTAAAATATGGAAATTTTAAAATGTTAGGTTGCTTCAACAATCATAAAATAATCACTTATTTATATCATATATAGATCCAAACTAAGAAAAGCATTTGATATTTGGAGTTCAGTCATGCAGTATTTGATTACTAAAATAATATTTATTTAAGTGAATAAATTCAACTGTTGGGAAAAGACTACTTGTGTAAGCAAGAATTCTTCTAAATATAAATATGATTTTTTAAAAACAAATATTTATTAATTACACCACAGAAAGGACAATGAAGTATATTGTTGCAAGCTTGAAGGTCAAATGGTCTTTTCCACAGTAATATTGCAAAATTAGGTTAATCTCTAATGAACTTTCTTGTAAAAGGAAACTAGAGGTCATTACTTGACTCAGCAATAAGGATTCCCATGCTACAGTCAGCAGTCAGCTAAAATGGTCCTGTTGCTTTTAAAGTTCATAAGCTGTTTCCGATTACTGGGTTTTAAGAATGTCAGCATTTTCAACTATGTCAAAAGATAATATTGAATTATTATTACAATTCTCTGGAGTAAAAGTCCATTTAGCACTGAAACAAAAGCCTCTTCTTATTAGCATACCCATGCTTCTAGGGATGTGACTTAACAGGAAGAGTGAAGACTGGTAGTTCCATTGTTTAATGTTTGAAGTTGCAGCAATTGATAAAAATAACAGGACTAATTCTTGGTGGGTTTGGGGAGTTGTATGGGTTTAGGGGATTTTTCAGTAAAAAATTTAAAAATGCACACAAAATATGGAATCTATACAACAATGGAAAAAAATCCCTATAATTTTGCATTGCAGTTATTCTAAAAACCTCTAGAATTTCCTATCAAGCACAAGAAGAAATTCTCAGGTAATTATCAACCAAGCTGTAACAGATCCAGTAGATTTTTAAAGAAGTCCACCTAAAATTTGCAGCCAGTGCAAGCTATGGCAATAAAACCTAAAGCATGAATTTGCAGCAGTATTACAGCAGAAACTGACACAGCTTCGGAAGATGTGGTACAGACCACATTTGCTTTTCAGAGTGGAAGCAAATAATGATTTACTGAAAGAAATACTATCTGTCATGCCACTTGTGAATCCCTACTCATTAAGATGGAGACAGAGGTTTCCCTGAAACTGGTCCTCAGGGACAATAATTTTCTGCCCTATTGGGTGAGAATCCTCACAGATTGGTTTTTCATCTCTGAAATGTGCATTTTTTTTTCTGAATATTCACAAAAATTACTAGTGATTTTCCAGACTCTAAAGATACATGAGCTGGCAATGATCACTGTACTCCAGCCAGAGTGATGTAATACACACATAAACAGGAGTTTTTTACTGTTAAGTCCTCTATGAAACTCTTGACAAATGAGTAAGAAAGGATTTACCAATCTAAAACTAATATTGAACCAAAGTTATTGACTGTTTTCAAGGAAGAGAAAGGACTTGGCTGCCTCTAATAAGAGTCCAGCAGCTCTGAGTACAATTCCTCTGAAAGGACAGGAATAGTCTGGGGACAATATTTACTTATTGAAACAGACCTGTTTCTGAAGGTAAGAGGAAGATTCTGTGAAGTTATTAGCAGTTAATAGAACTCTGGGGTACAAGTAATCTTACCATGTGCAGCCATCTATGTCAGATTCACTATTTTAGCTCCCTGTGCACACACTTCAAAGAGAGAGTAGGTTGACAATGTAGGTTCTCCTAACCACTTCTGTAATGTGGGAAGAATCAGTTCCTAAAGAAACTCTCTTTTTCAACAATAAAGGAAGCCTTAAAAATAGCTTTCACCACAATCTCAGATGTCAAAAATTGGAAACATTCAAGCCCATTTTTGGCAAATACGTATAGGATCATAGAATCACTGAATCATTTCAGTAGAAAAATTCTTCTAAGGTCATTGAGTGTAACCATTAACCTAGCACTGTCAAGTGCACCACTTAAACCATATCCCTAATATAACATAGAACATTGACCCAGTTTGAGGACAAACAAACCTGAGGATTAAAGAATGTAGTGTTTTATCATAACAAAGTCAGAAAATATTCTTCAGATCTATGCAAGCATTGAAACAGAAAAAGCAATTGCAAATTCTTCATCTTAAACGAAGACATTCCTGTAATTTCAGTTCAGATTTCCTGCTTAGCTGCTTGAAAACCTCTCAAGCTCTCCTACAGCACATCATTCTAGGGCAGTCCAGCTTCTAACCATCCACAGATTAAATTATAGTTCAAGGCAAAACCTCCATAAATACACTTTTAATCTCATTTCATCCTTTTATTTACCCAGCTAGAAACATAGAACCAGGGTTTTATTTAATAAATCATTGCAGGTCTCCAACTTGATGACAAGCAATGAAATGTATTTTTCTGTCCCTGGCAGATGAAGCACCTGGGCAAAGGTGCAAAACATTTTTATCCTGAGTGTTCAAATATGGAGTTATTCATACAGAGCTTTTTTAATGGTTAACACAAGAAGTTGTATCATTTCAAGAACTTACCATATTGTTTATTTTGGATCGGAATTTCACTCACATTGTGTTAAAATCATGTTGGTTTATTCAAGGTCTGGTATTGTTTAGCTGTTTTCACTTCCAAGTTAATTAACTTGAACAAAAAGAAACACACCCAAACCACTGAAAAATTTCCAATAAAACATCGGTAAATTTTGATACTATAAACAGATTTGATGAGAAAAAGGTGCTCAAAATCTATGGAACCAAAGATGGAGGAAACAAGCAATAAAGAAAAATGCCCATCCATATCAAGTTATGATCTAGCTGATACTAAATGTTACCTTCTTAATAATAATAATGACCATACTTCCACATAATTCATAAACATAGAAAGATAACAGAATATAAGATTTATTGTCCCTACTTGTAACCATCTGAATGTTGTACTATTAGCTTAAGTTCACTGTCAGGGTCCCTCCAAAGTTCACGGAAAAAAAGAAGGTACAAGAGAGCTACTGTAGCTGATCTAAGAAAAGTAGATTAGATATGGCTATGGAGGAACATAGAAGACATCTTAGCAAAAAATGCAATTTCATGATTTATTAAGGAATTCTCTACCAAATTTGAGGTTCTGGACTGCTTAGAAATGTAAGAGAAATGAAGATTAAAAATTCTGTCTCTAATATGCAATGCATATTTCATCCAATGAATTTCATCCACGGATTAATCAAATTTATTTGTGTCTGCCTTTCAGATTTTATGTCCCTTTACAGCCTTCAAAGGATTAGATCTCTATTCCTAGATTGCATATGAGAAACCTATTATCAGATAATTTCATGATGCCAGATAAAAATTAATCTCAATGACATTTTATAACAATCAAATAATGCCCATTTTAGGCATATTGTTTCTTAAAAGGTAAAGAACTACCTGAACTGTTTAATAAAACAGGGACTTTAAAAAGCTAAACATCTTTTGTCATACTGGGGAAATAAGAAAATAAAAATTATCTGTCTCAATAAAAAAAAAGAAGCCAGGGAATCTTCATTGAACTGATTTTATCTCTTATGGGAGATATTCTATGAACTTAATTCTGCAAAACCATTTTTATATTTCAAGAAGTTTGAAAAACTTGCACAGTCCAGTATATAAGGAGCATGAGATGAAAACAGGAGTGCTCAGTGGCCAGTTAGAGAAAGCAAATTCTACCACACTTCAAGGCACACTCTGACCCAACTCCTCCACTTTGAGCAGACTTTTACACATTGTTTTAAATCCAACCATCTTTTATGTACTACTCCTCAGCAACTTTTATTTAAACAAAAAAGACTAAACCTTGACCCTCCATTTGTCTAAGATAACTATAATCCTTGTAAGTGTTAGACCTGGGATAAAGAACTGTGGTTTCAGAGATAGCATACAATGCATTGTCAGGAAAAGGCGTGGAGAGCTTGCATACGAAATTTCCTGAAAACTATGTTTACAAGGAATTGGCTTTGTTATAAAGCATTTAAAGCCTTTCCACCTCTTACTAAACACTGTTCTCTTGAGAATCTACATCCCCCAATATTTTTTATTCCTACAGAAGAATATAGTATATAGTTTTCCCTCAAGTATTTCTGTTTTAGCTAGAAGTTAAGCTGGTATGAAAATTTCCATGGCCTTTCATAGGTGGGAAAATACAATCTATTAATTATTATAGCATCTGCTTTTATGCTGACCTCTGTAACAGGAAATAAAGCACAAACGACTCAATAAAGCTGGTGATAAAAAATATAAATAACATCTTGCCTTCTTGCTATTGTGTTGGCTTTTCTGCATTTCTGGACACCTTGTATCACAATATAACCCACAACATCATGTTATGGAAAGAAATTGCAGAAAGAAATAAAGTGTGGTTTTAGGCAAGTTGCTGGAAAAAGAAGCTGCCTAGCTGCATCTAAAAATTAATTCTAGAAAACTATTTCATTAGCTTATTCTTATAAGCAGATAATACACATTACTAAATATTGTTTAGAAATACAGTGCAACCTCTCTCAGTATATGTAACTATGCATTTGACTCATAAAAAATACATATTAGTCTTATAACCCAAATTACAAGAGTTTTATTTCTATAGTTAAACTACCTTGAATTCAAATTATTCATCTACTTTAAAAAATCATACCATAATCATATTGTTATAGATACTCTCCTGTTTTACTTGAGTCACAGCATTTCACTCCGTCTCTCAAGGTGAAATAAAGATCAACCAAGACAAAATCATGTATAATTCATCAATTAATGACTGTAATTTTAAAATAGTATCTTAAAAATATTTTTGATGTAATTGAGTATTCAAAGTATCAGATTTTTTTTTTCAATATGGTATGTCTAAACAGGAAGTGTATATCTCTTGCATATGGTAGAATTTATCCTTGTTTTCCACATAGTGGCTAGAAAGTTATAATATCTTTTTTTCATTAATCTACCAAATCATTTGGTAATCTTGAACTGATGTGTCCATCCAATTGGCAAAGAATTCCATTACATTTCACCACAAAATTCTGTCTTTTAATTTGGTTTCTTATAAAGGGAAGAAATTTCTTCCACTTTCAACGTCTAACTCAAAGTCAATTTTAGACCAAAAAAAAATTTGATTACACTTTTAATTATAACAGAGGTGAATGATTTTTAATCTGAAAAAAAAAAAAAAGTACGGGAAAGGGAAAGGGAAAGGGAAAGGGAAAGGGAAAGGGAAAGGGAAAGGGAAAGGGAAAGGGAAAGGGAAAGGG
>VZUI01054912.1:0-50759 GCA_013401135.1 Cettia cetti | reverse complement strand
TCCCCTCCCCTTCTTTGTGTTTGTTTTGCCTTTTCACTTTTTGTACACTAAAATGCTAAAACTTACAGCAATGCATCATTTACCTATATGTGAGAGCAGTGAGCAAACACTTTCACTTGGCGTACTCTTCATCAGATCTTAATAGCCTTGGTTGTGCTTTGCAGTGGTATTACTGCCCTAATTTTGAGTTGGAGAAAAAATGAAAAGTTATGTAAAATTCCTAACTGTTTTTTGCCTTTATCATTATACATTTGAAGTCTCAAGATTCTCTCACTACAGGGAAAATAGAAGAACTAGAGTGGTATTGATCAGTTGTACTGTAGTCATTCTTTCCTTTAATGAATGTAATGTCATGTGAATCCTTGAGCAAATAAGAGGATGCACCCGACAACTGTCAGCCGTTACACATAATGATAAATGAAAGCCAGCTGAATCCACGTGTTGCATCTTTAATTACCCAGTGACAATTCTTGTAACACACATGAAGTCAAGATGACTTTCTTGGGCAGCAAGACAAAAGCATTTAATTTTCAACATAGTGGAGGAACAGGAGGACTAGCAGACAAGACTACAGAGCTAACCACGGGTGGCAAGTTCATCCGAAACCAGCCATCATCGTCATAGAAAGAGGCCATTCTTAAGCGTCTGTGGCCAGTCCCTTTGTGCCTTCAGGCTTTTTGTAAAAAAAATAAGTTAAAAATCAGGTAAAATTATTTTGCAACATGTGCAGTGTTTGCAGTTCATGTAATATGTATGTATGCTTATTGTTAAAGCCACGGTAGAATCATGAGTCCTCACTTTTGTGTTGTATGCATGAGTGACTTACGCACTGGTTTGAATTAGATGTTGCATGCGCTGTTTGTTTGTTGTACATGTGAGTCTTAACTACAAGATGCATGTTCACTGGCATCTAACTGAATTCCATCAGTTTACTGCATGCAGCATCATGAAGTCACACGTTCCCATGCTGAGTAAATATTATGTTGCATGCTGTTTTAATGGCAGTAGGTCAGATGGCTGAAGTACCTCATATCAGCAGTGGACCCAAATCCAAACTCTGATCCGAGACCTCTACGTTAACTCTGTTGGATGAACAGCTTGAAAAAATACTCCTCTCCAAATCTGAGGCCTGAATTTTAGTAATAAAATTATTAAACCAAATCCATTTATGCCAATATCCCTGGAGGAGAGATGGTGGAAGTCCAAATTTTAGAGTTTTATTTGTGTCCAGTGCTAAAAATATGAAGCAGTTCTGTTGATGTAATGTTTCACCTGTGTCTGTGTTGTTTGCAGAAATTGTCAGCAAACATCACTGAAGAAAAGGGTGGAAGACATTGAAATGCAAGAATGTGTCTTCTGATTCTTGAAGGCAGATAGCTAATCTGTTATCTGCAGTGAATTCTGTATTCAGTGTGCTCCTTAATATGCCGTCTTGCTTAAAGGTGAGTGTGTTGGATCTCTACCTTCCTCCAGGTGAACTGTGGGTGTGGGGTGGTACTTAGGAGATGGCAGAACACACACCACTTGCCATTGCAGGAAGAGGTGGGCACAGTTACTTCAGAGTCAAAGTTGTGGGAAGCATGAGGTACTGGTTGCTGCTTGGTTCACCAGGAAGCAGAAGTCTCAAAAGTGGATGGAGACACTCTTGTAATTCATACAGCACCCATCTGACTGGGTCAATGGTGGCTATAGTGCCTGATAGTTTGAGAATAATTTACATTTGCTAGTTAAGCTGTTATTAGCACAGAAAAGGGGTAGAATAAAAGGCTTTTGTGTGCCTAAGAGTAGAACCTTTCCTTTTCAATGCAGTATGAGAGTGGAAATTGTTACTGAATATTTGGAATAATTTTACTAATATATGTTAATGCAAAGACAGAGTGAGAGCAGTTAAGTGAGCTCTCCCAGTCCATGTAGCTTTATAAGAAAACAAAGAGCCTCTTGAAGGATGGGGAAGGTGGAAAGTTGGAAGCCAAATAGTCAGAGAAGCAGTTACGGATATCACTATATTCTGGATTTTCAGAAAGATGGTGACTCCACATGGGTCTGCAGCAGCAGGACATGAAGCAGAGTGGTCTTGACATGTTTTAAATGCAAATAGTAGTACAAAGTTAACAACTGACAGAAACCTGGGAGCCAAGACACTCTTAAGTTCTGCTAATAGCACCTGGCAGATTGATTACACAAGGAATCAATGGCATAAAGAATTTGAGTGTTTTTCACATGACATGTCCAGTCATAGCAGACAATTCATCAACACTGATCAGTCCTTTTTGGCAAACACAGCTCAGATACTTACAGAGTGTCATCTACCTTATACCTTATCTTTTGTAAGATATCTCTCTCCAAAGTCCTGCTTTGGACTTGAAGCCAGTTAGGCATTAGAGAAAAATATTTGTTAGACTAAATGTTTTCACTCTGCTTCTGTAAAGTTTACTGTGCCTGCCTTTGAAATATCTGCTAGTATCTACTCTTTGAGAGAAAACATTTAAGTAAATGACCTGAGGCTGGACCCAGTTTGGAGATTACTGTAATCCTGATTTAGCAACAGAAAGCAGTTTTAATTTCTCTCTCCATTTCTCTGACCAGGACTATGATAAGTAAGTAGCTAGAGACCAGGCTGAGTGGAAAAAAGCCTGAAAGTAATAAAAGACCTTGAAGGATTGAGCTACTTAGCAGATCTAAAACTAAAAGTACATTTTCTTAGATGTTTTTGGTACCATTGACTATATTCTTGAGAGTTGGAGGGTTCTGCATAAGGAAGGTTTTGTAGCTGTACATTTAACACCAAGGTTTCGTATACCCTTACTTTATGTTCATCAAAGCTGTTTATGCATGCAGAGTTAAGAGATATAACTAAGGTGTACCAGTAGGATAAACAAGTTTCACTCTACATTTCTTAAAATAAGACCATGGTTGAGAACTAGTGTATTGGAAGAAATCATAAAAATCAGGTAGATTCTGTTTCTGATGGATGAAACTGAAACTTACTTGCATGTTATGAAAGAAGGTACAAATTGCACAGAAATTGTCTCAAATATTCCTTAAAAAGTTAGGCTGTCTGTAAATACTGAGAACAGAGCATTGAGCATTCCAATGGATAAAAAGTTTCTTTGCTAATAAAAACAAAAGAGTCCTTGGAACTGCATTGGTTTCTCTTAGGAAGTTAACATAAGTCTCACTGAAGATGTAGGAGCATAACTACATTAGATAGATTGCATACTGTATATCTAATGACATGTATTTTAGGCCTAATAGTTGCCAAAGCCAACCACTTGAGTGTATAAAGTTTATTCAATAAACCAAAAATTAAGTTGGCCAGCTTCCTTTCATTTTCTGCTTTTAGATTTTCTACATGTGACAAAACTCCATTTGAAGAAACAGAATGAAGAGCTGACAAAAAGAAACAGAAGAGTTGTCATCTCCTTGCTCTCCCAGAGACATCGGCTCCTGTGAAACATCTGCTTGATGTCACCTTATTCCACAAAAGTTTTCTTCCAGGCTTCCCACCAAGACAGGCTTCCCTTCAGTCAGGATGGTGACAAATGGCATTGCTTGGTCTCTTCACCAGTTTCTGCAGGGGTTTCCCCTCAGGGCTGCTGCTACATGCTGCTCTGGATTCATGGCAGTAGCTGCATCTTTGCTGCAAAATTAGCCTCCCCTTCTTTTCCGTACCCTTGATTTGTTCTCCTTAGCTATTTCTTCAGCCTTGCATCCTCCAGGCATGGTCAATCTGTCATCAAATACTGGTTTAGTCTTCAGAGGTTGTGAGTGCCCCTTGTGCTACTTCAGACAACCCATGCTCATTTTGTCTGCTTTGCAAATGAACAAAAATTATTTCAATTATTAAACAGACTTCTAAAAATGGATTTTTGGTCTCTGTTTTTTCCTTGTTCGTTTGTTTTGTTTTGGTTTTTTTTGTAAATTTTCTCAGAGGCAAGTTATTTTTAAATTTAATACAGACTTTGTTTCTCTTCAGCAAATACTAGTATAATACTTGATAATGATTAAAACTGACAGGAAGTTAGTACTGTTAAAAAATATCTCTGAACTTTCTGAGCAGTTTTTCCATGTAGAAAGTCGGTCTTTTACTGTCTGTTTTTCAAGCTGTGAAGTCCTAAGCTCTTGAGGTAGGAAGAAGTAAACTCAGGAACTACAGGACATTAGAATATCTAAACAAGAGAGTATTAGTAGGTTTTAAATATTTTGATACAAAACATGTCAGACTAAAACATAGTCACACTTTCTCATCTCATTATTTGAGATGGTTTTACTTTTTCCAAACATGCTAAGAAAGTCTGTGCTTTTTCCTTGTATATATAATTTCCCTGAAATATAAGTTCCAGAATTCTGGGGTTTAATCAATTAAATCATATTAATTAAGAACAGAAACACCACAATCAAAAAAATAGAGAGTATTTTCATGTAATGATGCTTCATGGAGAAACACATTAGGGCTTCCTGAGTGGACTACTTTGTATAACAGAATAAAATATCACTAAAGCTATGAAGCCTTTTTAATGGAACTAAATGGGAATGTAAAATGACCTTTTTTCTGTCTCAGATGTCAAGCCACTTTAAAGCAGTATTGGTCAATCTCTCGAAAATGAATATTGGTAATTTTTTTACTGAATACACTACTTGAATACACTATTTGAATGCTGAAATTATATTCAAAATACACAACATGTTTTGTGCCAAGAAAATGACTCCACAGTATGACCATCTGTAAAGTAGAAAATACTCCTGGGCAGATTTGGAACCCAGCATGTGGTCCCTACTGCAGACAGCACAGTAACTAATTTTACAAGAGATCAGCATAATTCTACACTGATTTTTATCTGAGCCCAGCTAATGAAGCAGTGTTGCCTTGTTTCCCAGCCTTCAGCCTTGGAGTCAGAAATTTCATGTAAACAAAATAATGTTTATAGAACTTTTATCATGGTTTTGGATTCCTTTTTGTGAAAGGACAATTGATAGACACTTTCTAAGACCAGTGGATTTGAAGAGGTTGAACCTCAGTCTTCCATACTGGTCTCCTTTTTAGAAATCTATATAAGCTGTAGAAAAAATTAAACTTCCTTTTTTCCCACTTCGACTCCGTGGCGATCACTGCATCTCCCTCGGGACAGCATTGCGCTACAAAGCAGGATGTCGCTTAGAAAGGCGTATTGTGTGTCTATGTCAAATAATTTTCCTATTGGAAAGGAAGCAAATGTAGTAATATCCAACTTTTTCAAATTATGCAAGATTTAGCCATTCAGATTTATACAAAACTTTTGGTTTTGCCTTCCTTAGGCAAGTGTTTCCATGCACAGTCAGGTGATGGCACACCCAGCCTAGGTTTGTGGCTCACGTGTTCATGCTGCTGAGGTATTTGCAAATTTGATTTGCTGAAAAAAAATTGTTACATCTCCCCTGTACTGCCTGGCAATGCAAGCTGGAAAGATACCTTCAGGCCATCCTTTCCACATCACCAAGGTATCTGCTATCTGTGCACAGCTTCACCCCCAAAACGATCTAGAATATTCTGAACAGAGTGATTGGAGAGCTGTCATAGAATCATAGAATGGTTTGGGTAGGATGGGACCTTAAAGACCATTCAGTTTCAATCCTCCTGCCTTGGGCAGGGGTGCCTGTCACTGGACCAGGTTGCTCAGAGCCCCATCCAACCTGGCCCTGAACACTTCCCTCTGTCTTATTACTAAATGCCCTTGTAAAAATTCTCTTTTCACCTTTCTTGTAGGCGCCCTTCTTGTGGGGAAGGCACACGGCTGGAAGGCCATGTTAGTTCACCTTAAAGCTTTCAAGGCTGAACAATCCCAATTCTCTCAGCCTCTTCTCATAGGAAAGGTGCTCCATCCCTCTAATCATCTTGGTGGCCCTTGGATAAAATGCATAGCATTGCAGTGACAGATGTTCATCCTTTTTCATCTTATTTTCTTCAAATACTGCTTTTAGACTCCTTAACTCCCACACAGGAGAAGTACTGTGCCTTCTGTTGCAGGCATGCAAAGAGTTGCTGCCAGGGCACTTTGACCTTGATTACACAGAATTGCTCTATGAATATGTTTTCTGAAACTCCCAGCATTTTCACTAAAAGCATTGTTAACTTGAACTCTGCAGCTGCTTGAATACATTTAGTATTCACAAATGTTCAAACCCCAAAGACTCTCAGTCTTCCAATAGCCTTTGGGAACACTGAGTTCTGTAAAACCGAGATATTTTACTAAAAGAAAGAGATATAGCTGAAATTCTATAGTTCTTTTCTACTGAGAGGATGTGTAGCCCAGGTTTTTCAGCTTTTTTTTTTTTTTTTTTTTTTTTTTTTTTTTTTAAGTCCTCTCTGCTCTGCCAAGACTGAGCATGCAAGGAGTAGTCAAGGCTTGCGAAGCCTTGCCCTGGGCTTCAGCCTTTTCAGCTAGTGTATTTCCTCTCCTGTGCTCAAGTGGCAGTTTTGATCAACAAGGTCCTTGAGTCAGATGAATCTATTGAGTACACAGTTAATGTCTGGTTATCACAAGCTGGCAGATAGGAGAGGTAGTAGTGAAACTACAAGATCCGACCCTGCACTAAAAAAATGACAAGATTGCACACATTTTTTGTTCAGCGCAGTGGCCTGAAAATCTCCTTGTCTTCTCTAAGTTCCATGCTGCCATTAGAAAGAATATGATGAGGGCAAATAGGAAGAGAAGGGAAATTATAGACTGATTTATCCCTCAAGCACATATCTCAGAAATCCAAGTCCTTTCTTTGCGAGGCAAAACCTAGGAGATGTCTCAACCAGTTGGACCACTGGAAAAGACAAAGAGGTGACAAGTGTTGGTGATGTCTCTGTGAGAGCAGCTTGCAGTCAAAATGCCTGGGAAACTAAGACACACCTGGTGACGCAAGAGGCATGAGTCTGAAAGACTAAACTGGGCTGGAGACTGCCACTGGCCTGAACTTCCCATTCTATTACCTCTGAAGGATTTACTTCAGCAGAAGAAAGAGATGGGAAACCACAAGTTTTAGCTCAGTAGCCAGAGAGGATGACTCTGTAAAAGGCAATGTCTGTTTGTTTTTCTTTACTCAAAGAGAAGCATTTATGGTGAATTTTTCTTTTGAGAGGTGTACTATTTACTTTTCCCTGGTTACATTTTCAGGAGTAACCCTTGTCTCAGTATCACAGTGATCACTGTGTGATGCTTGCTGTGCTTTATTTCTAAGATGCATCAGACATTCTTTTAAACCAACTGCTTTTTACTTGCTCTGTAAGAAAATCTAGTAATTACTTTAACTAAAACACTTGTTTGGAATTAAAAAAAAAAGTGGTAAAGGTGGGAACTAAACATAGGTGCTGAACCATGAAATGGGGTGTTGTTGGAGTATAATGGTCTGAGTGCATATGCAAGGCAGGGTTTGTAGTGAGAGGCAATTTTATTAGTTAAACAGATGTAGGTGAGGGGAAAAAAGGCATAAGATATGTTATGGAATGAACAACCTCTCCTCTAGACCTAAAGAAAAGATAGTATGCTTGAAAGGTTTTTTAACCATCTCTTGCTCTAAATCTCATACTTCTTCAGAATGACAGGACTGTAAACCTTCTTCAAGGTGCGTTGCATTCCCACAACCACCCATCTCCCCAAACCAATAAAATGTGATACTTCCAGGTGATTCAAACTTTGGATTGGGTTCAAGCTAAAGGTACACAAGGCGTAACTGTACGGCAGTTACTGATTGCCACCTGATATAATCTGTCACACTTGCTGAGCCATTGTAAGTTGAATGCTGATATAAGTGTATGACTTTGTTCTCCCAACTCACTTGTTGATCCTGTGCATAGCTGAAATATACATAAAGTTGGCATATGGCACTAAATTAATATAAATTATGTCTTTATCCAAATGATGGTTCAAGGGTTTGATTATTTTGACTGTTCTTTAGCTTGTAGTTCATTGTTTCCCATTCTGTTGTTTTCTGGTTTGATTTTTTGGTTGGTTTTCTGGTTTGATTTTAAGTTTTGGGGGTTTTGCATAAAATATGTGTTATTTGCATGTTTTGGGCTCTATATAATGTGCTATTCATCTCAATATATATTAAAAATAATTAAACAAGGTTTGCAGTTGCCTTTGTTTGTTCCTGTGAAACCATTCTGTCTTGTAGTGGGACCAGCCTATTAAAGCCTTGTACCTAATGATGAGAGGAGAGGCTTGTGTGTACAGGAGCAAATTCCTAACACTGACCAGATTGACCATTCAGATAATAAATTGCTAAATACTGAAAGGAGCGGTAAGATTTGTTTGGAGCAATATGATTTCAAGAGTTTTTGTGGTGTAGAATTAGTCTTCTATGAAAGGTTATAGATTCAAATGAGTTTTGGAAAGACATTTATTTCAGTCAACCTGAAATGGAAAGAATGAAGCAATGTTAAAAAACTGAAGAAAAATATTGATGGTAATAATTTTCCCTATAATATAAACATAAGGCCATTAATAAACTACTCAGACTGCATGGAACTAGTATCAATTAAAATGTTGAACTTCTCATGTACTGTATAGAATGTATGTATTACCAGGAATATTTTAGGGTTCTGATACTATCTAAAGCTTGGTGGTTTTGTTCTGACTGGATAAGTGCATAGTATAGTAGTAAGAAAAATGATGCTTTCTAACTCTAACATTAAAAGAAACATTTTTTTTAAAGAAGTTGTTAAGCAATGTACAGAAGTGATACTGGAAATATGGTATTAAGAGCAATATTCTAATTTACAATGAGAAAAGATCTTTTTGATAGTGTGAGGAAACATCTTCTTTTTTAAAGGAAGGCTGACCCACTAACTATCCACACTTGTGATCAGAAATACACTTGAAACTGTTCTCGCCAGTGCATTTCAAGATTAATGAAGAAATCCACACATTCTTTTGCCATAAAGCTTTTTTCTGTTCTCTTCAGGGAAGCAATCAGTCGTGTTTGTGAAGCCATGCCTGGTGCCAAAAGAGCCTTCAAGAAACGAAAGGTATTTTTTTTTCTTGTAGTGCAGTTGACTGTATTTTCTCTGTTCAGCGCAGTGGAGACCAGGCACAGCAGGCAGGTGACTTTAAGGCAGCTTTGAGAATTGCAGATGATTAATCATTTAAAGTATTGGTTGTTTTTACACACTGTATGTTGTTGCTTGCCCTTTTAGTCAGGATTTGCTTTTGTAGGCATCTGGAAATATAAATACAGCCAGGATGAAGATTGTGCCTTTATATTCCCACTGTAGAAATCTCCCCTTTTTAGTTTCTTTTTTTTCGTAGATTGCAGGTGGAAGAGTTAAAACCAACAAATGGGATGCCTTTTCACAAAATGCTCGAGTAAATTACGAAAATAGGTGCTGGAAGATACAGCAGAAGCCCAAAACATGTATAGTTTTGAAAGTGGCTAGATTTTTTTCTTGAAGGATAGATCTACTGATGACATTTTTTAATGAGTTTGGTAATCACTGATTCCTGGAAATGGAAAGAGCATGAGGTGATTCTTTGTTCCTTATGCTCTTTCCATAACACCTGTGGCTGATGCTTAGTGCCCAGCACTGATGGTGAGTCCAGTGTGTAACTGACATCATTATGACCATACTTTCATTTTTATTTGTGTGCTGCAAGTTAGAGTCTTCAGACAGGGAGACGAGGAAGCCTTGGCTCAGCTCCTGCACTGGCTCTCAACAGTCTCTTCCAGAGGCCTGCTAGCAAAGCTGGGATGGAATGCTATATCTAAGGAAAGAAGCGTAGAAAGTAGTTAATTATAGCCCTTGTGTGTGCCCTTGGGTACAGGAGAAGAATGAGCAGGTGAAGGAAAAGGTCTGCCTTCTTCCCCAGCTGCTCCATCATCTAGGCAGAATCTCAGCAGAAAAGAATGTGAGGAAATGCCACTTGCTTGCAGTGGAGAATCATATCCTGGTAAAATCAGTCATATGCGAAATGTGTCACAGTGTAATTGGAAATTGTCTCAGAAATTAAAACTATGGTTTCACCTCCACCAAATTTATCTCAATGACATTTCTTGGTTCTCTGCCTTTCATTTTAAATCTGAAAGTAAACATGAAAGTATCTTGCTTCTTGGAAAGCAGAAAGACACAAAATGTATTTGAAAAAATAGGTTAAAGAGAGTTCCAAGTACCTAGTGAGACAGCTTGCTGTATTACAGGTTTTATAAGTAATGCAGCTTATTAGTTATTGAAAAGAGCAACAGAATTTCAGATTAATGTCAAAGACATGTCTTTTGCTGGTCTGTACTTTCATCAGGTTTCTGCCACTAGTGGCATATCAATTTGGTTAAGGTGACATGTACTTCCTGAGGGCAAATTCTCAAAATTTACCTACACTGTGGGTAGGTGATTCTTAGGCATGACCCAGGAATTATGAAGGATTAAGAGAAGAAGAGATACAATAACATTCAAAAGAGTTTGTTCAAAAGAGAAGTTAATGAAGTACTAGCTCTGTAACATGAAAGGGTTCAAATAGTGCAGCACATGTTATATGTGCAGTACGTATGTAAGGTATTTTTAATCAGTTAAACAGAAGGAAAAGAAGATAAAATTGAATGTATGTAAACTTTCAGGACTACAGAAGCTCAAGTGTGTCCATCCTGCTAGGAACAAATTTATCTAAGTTTGCAGGCAGCTTAGGACAAATGGAAATATAGTGGAAGAACACTGTCTCCAGTGATTTTGTGTTTATATTCCAATGACCAGCATGAATATTCACCAGTGCAAGCAGAGCAAGTTAAAGGACTTGATCTGTTCCTGCTGGGCAGCCTGATTTTTCACAGGCTGCGGTTACCTGAATGAGGCTGCTCTCTTGCAGCTGTGTGGTTCCCCAGAGCTGTCAAAGGTGAGAGGTTTGTGAATTTTGCTTTGACAGCGTAACTTCTATTGCTACAAAACCTCCTAAGAGCTAGTGAAATGCCTATAAAAGTTATCAATACTATTACATCCTCTGTATAACATTCTTAGATTTATTCTCTGGTAATATTTAGATGCATATTTTACCCCAGCATAAAGAGATTTTATTAGTCTCCCTCTGGCTTTTACCTACTCTTAGGTCAACAATCAAAGTCATAGAACGGTTTGGATTGGAAGGGACCTTTAGAGGTCGTCTCGTCCATAACACTCTATATCCCATTTTGTGAGCATTCCATAGGTATCACAGGAGTCCCACTTTCCATGTGGCATGAGGGTAGAACAGTCAGTAGATGCAGAGCAAACAGCAGATTTCTTTTCAAGAGGTGAAGTTATCTTTATTGAACAAGAACACTGTCATTTTAAGATACTGACTTGAAGGCATTCATCTTAGTCTGCTCACTTGGTCCCTTGGTGAAGATGAGACTGTGCTGTCTCACAAACCCCCTATTTTTTCAGTCAAAAGTAGATGAAGAACTTCTTGGCTATTATTAATAATAATAATAGTAGTAGTAGCTGTAGTAGTAGTATAAATGAGAAATAATATCCAGAGGAAAACAGCTGTTGCAATTAAATGATATTTGAAGAGTCATAAACTTTTTAGAAGCCTTTAAGATCACCACTAACCCTACATGCAATGAAGGTCCTTCAAAAAAAAAACAGAGAACAAAAATCTGCTTTTTCCCCCCCTCCTCACAGCCACCAAGCAAAGTCCTTTCTAGCATCTTGGGAAAGAGCAATCTTCAGTTTGCAGGAATGAACATAATGTTGAATATCTCCACCAGCAGCTTAAATCTAATGAATCCAGATACAAAACAGGTGAGTGTAACTTCTGTATTAATTTGTGAGGCTTTTGATAAACAGCCTGCTGCACAATTATTTGCTGTCTGCCAAATAGTCAGTTGCTCAATGTTATTATTCCTCAATAATGTCATAAAATGAATAAACCCAAAATATAATAATAGAGGAAGTCAGCGTATTTTACTATTCAACACAACTTCAATGAATTATCTTTTTCTTGCTGTGTTTCAAGTAGATCAGTTTTGCTCTTAAAAGACTTCTGATGTGAAATACCATTTTCTGGTCATGGGAGTTCTTATTGAATAAAATTACAAACTTTCAGAGTTTGTAATTTTATTCAAAAAGGACATGCTTGGAACAACAACTAAAATACTGAATGTGCATCCCAGTTTTGTTGTTTTCTTCCCATTTAGAGTCTTAAAGGGCAAACTGTTCCTGAGGCACTGCTAAAAATATAGCCTCAGGGACTTTGCAGTGCAGTGAAAGGCCAGTCTTTTAGAGAGACAAGGCAGCCTTTTTAAAGTAGCTCGTTTCTTCTTCACTGTGGTGAAGGTACAGACAGACTTTGGGGAATCACTGCAGTGGTTTGTGAATGATGTATGAGCTGAGAAAAATCTTTGCTCAGGGTATGTATAAAGAGGAAGCAGACAGGCATGCGTAGTCACTGCTGTGCTATTTGCTGAGAACCACATATTGTGTTAGGGCATGCAACTTTCTGCCCAGATACAATGAGGAAAAAGTAAAAGTCCTACTGTCCTTTGGGGCTTCGGGGTTAAAAAATAAGAAAGAATGTTTTTACTGTCTATTGAAAAGCTTGCTCTTCATTACTATGTCTTCATTCGTGTACCTTCATTCTTATCCTTATTTAGAAAACATTACAATCCTCTGCAGTGAGCACTGAGACTGTGGGAGCTATGACTGCCTGCAGTAGTTTGTAGCCTTACTATGGAATATAAACTGCAGTGCTTTTCCTAAAGGCAGTTACTCCCATCAGAAGCGCAAGAACTTGAGGTTAATTAGCTCTACTGAGGAAGTGCCAAACCCTGAAAGTCAGGTTGTCATCAGCCAGTGCTAGGCAGAAAGGTAGTTAAACTCATTTATTTCAGAGAAGAGTCATCCCCCACATTTTGCCTTTTCTGTGAATTGACAAAACTGTTTATCTTTCTCTTGTATTGTTCTTTTTGAGGTAGACCCTTCTGGGTGCTACAGGACTGGGAAACGTCTGGCTTCTCAGAGATCCCTAGTCTGGCTGTGGCCTCCCCTATCTCTTGTTTATGCCAAGGATTTGATTTGCAGATAAGCATGGCCCAGCAGCTTTGCATTTGTGGCCCCACAGGAGGACAGCTGCGAACTTGTGCAATAGCCTTTTTCCCGGAAGATCTGGAAGGAAAGAAAAGGCTCGTGTTTCCCTAGTGGTAGAAGGAAAGCAACTGCATGTACCCCTGCGCAACAGTTCTGCGAACATATTAAGCAGGGATGAGTGGAAGATGATTTTGTTTTGATTATTTCTTTAAAATTAAGGTTGGCGTAGATTGAAATATTTCTAAACTACATGCCGACATTAGTGAATTGTTTTGTTTTAAGCAATGCATTGATAATTTGCTGTGTCTCTTCAGTATTTTGTTATTGGTAGGGTTGAGGGGGGGAATACCCCTACCTCAAACTAAATTAGCTGTGGAAAAAGAAAAAGACCTGACTCTAACTAATGGTTTCAAGCACTTTTCAGCTTACTTAAAATTTGGAAAAAATTAGTTTAGCAACAATCTGAAATAATTTTTCTTTTATATGCTGAAATAAGAGATTAGGTTATTTCCTCAAGTCAAGATAGTGATAATATGAAATGTCTAACAGAACTTCACCAGTTCAGTTCTATTGTTAGCATATTCTACATTATATATGAATTCTATGTTCTATATATTCTATTGTTAGTTCTTTAAGGGAAAGAGAAGGAAATCCTCACTGCTGAGTAATAGAACACTAATTCACCAGTGCACACTTAAAAACTAACCATATTTGGAGGCGGCTGTGGGACAAGCTAGGCTACTGAAAATGGAGTGCTCTTTACAAAAAAGAAACAATACAAATAGTAGTCACCTTTCTCTGACTTAGCGAAGCAGCAAGATCCAGAGAAATTCCTGTCCGGCTTTTTTCTTTCTGAGGAAGGCAGTTGATAGTTCAGGCCTTTAAGGGGCACGTTAGGGGAAACAGCACAGAGAATATTTTTCTAGCTTATTTTGTATTTTTCCAGAATAGTTTTCTGTGTATAGTTGCCTCTCCAAAGTGAAGAATCAAGATCCTAATTCTATAGTCAGATGCTCTGAGGCACTAAACAGGAGCCTGTCCCATAGCAGATGAATTCCTTGGCATGGCTTCTGTGACTCAAATATCAAGTGAAAAATTCTTTCAAATGACCTTTTCTTTCTTGGTTGTTACATGATTTCATTATTAAACTATTTTGTAAGTTAAATCTCAGAATAGCAGAGATGTTCTGCTTTTATTAGAGGTTCAGGACAAATTGTCTCTTCCCAGAGAAATATCATATTAGTTCAAATTGTACATAAGCAATTTGAATTTCAAATGCCCTAGAGTGTGCCTGTGAATTTGTTCACAATGCTACATTGCAGCTAGATTCAAAATTCTGTTTGCATATTGTAAACATGTTGATGTTTGAAGCATAAAATGACACAGTAGGTGTTGGATGCAATGTTAGGAATCTTAGCTAGTGTACAGGTTGGCATGGTTTCATTGATTTTACCAGAGCAGCATCAGCAGAAAAATGGTTTGATGAATAGGACCTTTTGTTTCATTCATCATTATATCTAAAAAAGAAAGTGAGTTTTAACAGATTAAAATTTCTCCAAAGATACTTTCTGACGGGTCTGTATGATTTACTGGAGTTCAGAGTACATTTAGCAATCTTGCAGCGTCCTGATACATTTTAAAGGACACCAGAATAGATATATTCATCCTTAAATTTGTTTATATAATCATGCTACTCTTTGAAGTCCTTGTAGGTAATTTTTATCTTGATTTTGGATTTTGACCAGCATACAAGCAAAAAAGAAACCAAAATTGCAAACTGTAAGAAACCCATCTGATTCACACTTATTCTTTCTGATCCATACAGATCATAGCAAATCACCATATGCAATCTATCTCCTTTGCGTCTGGAGGTGATCCGGTAAGCATTTCTCTAACGCCTTCTCCCACACAGAAACTGCTTTATGAGGACAAAATTTAATGCATATCTTACTAAAAGAAAAATATAACCGCAATAGCTCCTGTTCTTTCATAATTTTTTCTTGATTGCTGCCATCAAGCTCTCTTTGAGGGGAACTGTTGACAAGCATTCATAGATCCTCCCCTTTGAATGACTGAAACAAAAAGTATCAAGGGGTTATAAGCATTCAAATAGCAACTGAGAAGCAGGGCCTTTTTTTTCAGAGTAATGTAGAATAGTGACATGGGCATTGTATAGATTTTTATCCTGATTTTAATCTTGCACTTTTTACATTAATAGAATATGTTGCAGCTATATTTATAGTATTTATACTAATGCATACTTTTTTTTTTCTTTTCAACTCTAAGTTTAGCACTGACAAGACTGTGCTAAATTCTGCCTGTAGGTATATTTGCTGCAGTCATGCAGCTTGAAAACATGCTTTTAGGAAGCATGTGTTGCAAAGCTTTTAGATACACCTACAGATTTTATTCATTTAGATCAAAGGGCATATTCCAGCTTATTGTGATTTTTCTTACTTTTATAAGGTGTTCATCCAAGGGTATATTAATAAATGGGCTTGAAAAGTATTTGTCACTCAGAAAGCAATGGGAAAAATATAAATTAGTGACAGTGCTCACCTCTTACCTTAAAGGTTTGAAAGCTTTTAAACTTAGATTAATTGAATGAGTACCTTTTTCTCCATCATGTAGCCTGCTTTGTGAGTTAATTCTCTCAGTTCAGCTCTGTTAAGGTGAAGATGCTTGGTGCTTTCTCTGTTCATTTTGCTATTGCCAGAAAACATAAAGACAAATTTCAGTCTCACTATAGCTTTGCTGAGCTCAGTACAATTACAGAAGGGAAAAGGACACAATATCACGATAATTTGGGGAACAAAAAATGGTTCAACAGCAGCTTTGAAACACAACAGATTGCAATGGATGCTGTAAATGAACAATTCCTGAAGTGGGCAGAGGAGTGATTAGCACAGTTCCCTGCCTCCGTAAGACGATTCTTTGCTGCCCATCTGCCATCCCAAATGCTAGGTCCTGGAAACACCATTTCACACTGCCCACTGATGAAATGATTTACCAGGAAAGAGGAGAGGAACAGCAGTAGAGTTCTGGATTTGGAGTAAACAAGATCTTCCAAATGTTTTAGAAAGATAAAAATCTCACTACTGAGTCAGTGTGCTACCAGAGAAATAAAATTGCATGGTGCAAAGGAGCCCACAATGCACAGAGAAATTATGAATTTGTGTTCCCAGTAAGACAACTGCATTAATTCATTCTGGTGTTGGGAAGAAGAAAGTAGGTATGGGTAATGTTTTTCTACAAGTTTATCTCTGGTCTAGTAAGGAACAACTTTAAATCAAAAGCTTATGCAAAAAGCAGCTAGTTCCTCTGTCCTGGGTGCACATAGAAGATGACAAAATGCTAGGATGTGATTTAGGTCACATCCTTATTTACTCATCAGAGAGCCATCTGGACACAACTTTCATCAGCCCTAATGATTTCCACATGGTAGAGTACTACCACCACCAAACTGCATCTCCCAATCACAGCTGGGCTCCAGACCATAATTTTATCTCCTTATATGAGTTTTAAACTGGTTGGAGAAAGGCCACAGTGACCTAAGAAAGTGGATCTGTGCCCTGGTTTCTTCAGGAAGTGATTCCCTTATTTTGAAGTTATTTTGGACTTTGGTTTATTAGGAGGTGAGACTACTTTCCCCTACCCCATCAAACTTTCTGCTCTGGATATCTGCCTCCCATTTGTGACAGAAATAGCTTCACAACCTTCCTCCCACACCCTACCATTAATTATATTATTCAAAATATAACCCCTGGAGAAGTGTTCCACAGTCCTAGAGAATGGCTTGAATACCATATATATTTTTGCAATATTCAAAAAATTGAGTCAGTTTCTGTCCGTGTCAGTATATGAGAGCTAAAAATATCACTACCAATCGTTTTACACAGCATTTCAGAACCATTTTTATTTCACTTCCAAGGCTGTGTTCTCAATCCCTTTAGTTCTCTCCAGCCCCTCCTATGATACACTAAACCATTTTTCTTCACAGTGATTTCAGGTGGTTGTTTCCAGGCTGCCAGACATGACATCTATTTTTAGAGATATCTGTTGAAATTTTGGAGTGGAGGATCTCATAAGGTCTAATAAGGCAGGTCTCTCAGAGTCCCTGAGGCAGTACTTTTTCAGTTTCAGCAATACCTCCAAATTTTAACACCACAATGCAATGTCTTTAGGCTGAAAATTATAGTTCATTCATACTTGTTTTCAGTCCTTGAATGTCAAGGATGCCTTTGCTGCATCTTCCAGTCCCTGTATAGTTTTTGGATGGGAGTCTTCTAACTTAGCCACACTGAAATGTGCTCACCTTAGGCCCTTAATGATTTGTCATAGTCAGCTAGAATCTCAAAGCTTTAAATGAAATAAGAAGTAGGTGTTTTCAGACTGTCACGCCCACACTAGCTATGAGATAGATCTATGATTTTCTCAGGCAAAAATGTATAGATTAGATATGCCTGAAGTAGTAAATAAATTGATCTGTGGCCTATTTTCTATTCTTTCTGGCCCTGAAATAAATGACACGGTTCAATTTGCACCCACACATTCACTCTCTTCCCTTGTAGTGGTCTCTTGGGATCAATGCCAAGCATGTGCTGGTCCCTCAGAGAGTTTCAGGGCATGCTGTCAGAAACCAGTATAGTGGGACAAAAGCTCTGTATTATTTACTGCTATAGACATGGTCACCTTTGTTTTCCCTTTACTTGTTTATATGCATCCTTATTTCCACTGTAGTCACTGCCCAGACACTGTGCCACAGGATGTGTAAGAAATTATGAGACAAAATGGGTGGGCTATGCATTTTTAACGACCAGCCTTGCTGCTGCTGTATCTGAGTGCCTTCCAAGGATGCATTAAGTGACAATGGTCACACATCTGTCACCAGAACCCATGACTGTATTCATCGTTTCCCTTGCTCTCTCCTTAGGAAGGAAAATGTATAGATATCCAGTGCAGTGGTTTGTTTTGGGTGGCTGGTGGTGGTGTGTGCTTGCACTAGAAAAAGCTGTGCTGAAGAAATCTATCTTTTAACTGAAGATGGATGTTTATTATGACATTAGATCTTGTTGTAATTGGCAATGATCTTGAATCAGTCACTTGAAAAGGCTTTGGGTAGATTTACACAGCCAGCTGTAATGTATCCTCTATATCCCTTGGGTTTAGCTATACCTGACTAGCCAGGCATCTCAGGAAATACCAGATATAACCAGGACTTCCTGATTGCATCAAGGCAATATGGCATTTATCAGATATATCAGCAGGCCTGAATGTTTTCCAGAGACCCAGACCTTTCTGTTTTATCTGTGTAATGATAGAAGTCACACCACTTGTGCACAGGAGCATTGGGGTGACAAGGGAAGAAGGAAAAATATCCCCCAAGAAGACATTTGTGTGCTCTTGCCAGAAAATCTACCAGGCATGTGGCAAACAGGTGTGGCAGGGAGCAGCCTAAGGGCTGGGGGAGGATGTCCAGGGATACTGCTTGTCTGAGCCCAGCAGGGGCTGAGCACCTCTGTGCCATATGGTACTTCACAGTCAGTGAAGTAAACACCTGCTTGTCACACACGAATAAATGCCACTGCTCAGTATTTCTGCGGAGCAGCGCTGGCACTCCCACTCTTTCTGCCACAGAACCAGAAGATTATTCATGTTATGAACTAGAGTCTCTGGGTAGTTTGAAGATAAGGACTTGTAATTCTATTCCCACCTAAATGAGGCCTGGGCCAATCCTACTGAGTTTGTTTAACTGATTGAAGAGATTTTAAAGTTCCACTGGATTAGATCACATTCTGTAAAAACGAAATTGGTACAATTAGTACCAAAACTCATAATTTTTTATATGGGGTTTGAGTAGTATGCAACTGTAAAGCAAAATATATCATTTGGGGCTCTGCCCACAGGACTGTACATATTGTGGACTGTGATCTTTTGCTGTAATCAGTGCAAATATGTTTTTGCATTCATTGTAGATATCTTAATTTTTTGACAGGATACTTCAGACTATGTTGCATATGTAGCTAAGGATCCTGTTAATCGTAGAGGTAAGTTGGAAATATATATTGGATGTCTGTTTTTCCTTTGAGAAACACTAATTATTAATGGTTTAGGTCAGATTCCAGCCCCATCCCCCACCTCCCCCTCTGAAAAATATAAATGTAGAATGTAGCCTAATCAAAGGATTGTCTTTGACAGAGCAATTGAAAGATTGTGTAGCAATAAGAAGCAGCAGTTTGTTTCTCAAGCTTGGAATAAATAGGTCTTGCCACTAGTTCATGCCCAAATATCACTTTGATTCTTTTCATCTCTTAAATCAAATACTTGTCTTACTTGGCTATGTGTGCTTCTAGGCAACAGCCAAGTCTTACCTACACCCAATCAGTGCAAGAGCTAAGTGTTCTTCTGATTAAGTCATCTGATGAGGCAGCTGAATCTGTTAGGTTTTCCCAGTACATGCCTAACTCTTCCTGGCAGAATCAGATTCTTTATCAAATAGCTAACTTGTGAGCCAGCTTGCTGCAATTCTCTTTCTCAGTGAAGTTTTATTCAAGGTGGTATTGTTTTAGTAGCAATCAGTTAGAGACAGGGACCTATTTGTTGATTGTGTTCCCTAGGTCCCAATGCAATGTACAAAGTATTTTGTAATGTACCTGAGAATCTGTTTACTATTCATAGATCATGGAGAAAGAAGAATAGACTAGCTCAAAAAAAAAAAAAAAAAAACCAACAAAAACCAAAAAACAAAACAAACAAACAAACAAACAAAAACAAAAAACAAAAAACAAAAACCAAAAAACTTCCAACGAGATTTGTGGAGAATTCAGACATTTTAACTCCAAAATGCCAATCCTGCAAACCTTCAGCTGCCCACCTTACCATCAGCACAACCAATCCAGTAGCTTCCATATGTAGTCATCTTTAATGATATCTGAATAATCTGCTGTGTTATGTGCAGAGGTGTTCAGACTTGAGAGTAATAGCTTACAAAGAATACCTGTATTAAGCACACTAAAATGCTGAATATAAGTGAAATGCCTAGAAAACTTAAAGAGAATGGGAGGTGGGGAATAGTCCACTTCTTTGCAATGCTTATTACATTACAACATCATATGTCCCCTGTTGGAGAGGCTCTGGTGTCAGACTATGGAATGCATGGTGGAAAGCTGCTCTCCAGCCCACCTGCTTTAGAAGTACCCTTCTGCTAAATCCAGGACTGGATTTAGTTGGTCTGAGAGATCTCAGTCAATGTAGGGACTAGTACTGTAGACCAGATATTTGCTCAGTAGGGTTTTGAGGAGCCCTGTGCTCTGTTTTATGTCCCCATATGAGTGGATTTTATACACTCTGTTTCTTCTGCACTATGTCCTTCCTGTACTATGTTCCTTCTATCTTACACTGATACGTTTATCCTTAGCTTCCTGTGACTGTTTCTTGTTGAGCTAGGCTGTCCTAGACTGAGCAGTTATCTGAGCACCTGATATTTTTGTTTTCCTTTGCCATGTATTCAGGTCACGCATTCCAGCTGCAGTGTGCACTCTTCAGAGGATTTCTGTACCTCCTTCCTTCATTTTCCTGCAGCTGTTTTAAAAAGGTATATGATACCTGCATAACACTGGCTGCCACTATAGCAGAGAATGCCCCTTCCTATTTTTTCTTGCTTTTGTCCTCTCTGTCAGCTGGTTCCTCCAAAGCCCTTTTGCTGCAGTGAAGCATTGTTACCTCATGTGAAATTCTTTCACACTGTGATCTTTCAGCATTATGATTTTCCATGGGTTCCTTCCCCACTCATGTATATACATCAGTGGTTTACAGATCAGTGACTTTGTATGTCACCTGTATTAAAACACATTCTTTAAAAAGGTCTAATTTACCAAGGGGCCTGAATTGCCTTCTTTCAGCATCTCTTGCCATTCTGCCATTCTTTGTATTGTCTGCAAATTACTTTAAAAGGGAATTTGTCTTTGTGTCAGTTTCTAGCAAAAATGTTACTGCTGCTGTTAGTGACACTTCCCAGCACCAATGCTGTAGTATAGCTTGCAAATTAGACTAATTTCTTCCCAAGGATGGAAAAGCTGTCTTCGTGCTTTGCATTCTGGATCTAGCAAGCTAAAGGCTGTCTATTTTCTGCTGTAACATTCACAAGAAATCATCTCTGTGTGAGCCGAACCTTCTCATCCTTTTACAAGAAGCATATCTCCTACCTGCTGAAAGTCCATTCACGTATCCAAGGAAACAGGTTACTCATTATGTCACCTACTGAAACTACTTAATGACTCATGATTCATTTTAGCTCCAGAAAGGTTTAGCAGTGAGCGATGTCGCCTCTTTAAATTCACACTCTAGTTATACAGTGCAAACATTTTAGCTTTGTTTGACCTAACTTCTTTTGGTCCACGTTTTTGGAGATAAATATGTACCTTCCATGGAGGCTGACTGTTCAATGCCAATGGCAGTGTTGCAGAGGGCATAAAAAAACAAACTCCTTACTGCTAGTGTGTTCCCTTACTGGGATGTCTACCTCTGTCTTTGGACACAGGGAGGTCCTGTTTTTGTCTGCTGAATCCACTTTCTACATGCAGCTAGGGGCATTTTACCTGGATTTCAGGGGGCATTTCAGCTTGCTGGTTGGCACAGCAGGTACTCTACAGTGAGAACACCACTGTATTTGTTTGGCACTGTGTCTGGTACGATTTCGCCCTGAATGAGGTGCTGCTGCTGCTGCTCCTGCTGCTGCTGCTGAGGAAGAGATAGCAGACATTCCAAACTTGCCCAACTGAAGGTTTCTTGACCCTTTATTCTGGCCTCTTCAGAAGTCTATCCAATATTTCAGCCTCTGAAAAAGTAATATCTAAACCTACTTTGTCTCCCTGTATTACTTCAACTTAATGTCATGACCAACCCTTATTTGTAGGACACTGGCATCCAATGCACTTAGTTCCAGTGTGTTGGACACTGGGCATGTACTAAAATGCAGTTTTTCAGCTGAAGAGTTTATATTCAGGTTATTAAAGCAGTCAGAGGTGAACAAATCAGCAACTTTGAACAACAACCCACTTTTCCTGTAGAAGGATTTGGAAAAGAACCAGTTTGAAATCCAATCCAGGCTATAGCCTGTGGACAATGTGTTTGGCCAACCCTGAGTATGGAAAATTAGCTCACCTGCGCTTCTCTGCATATCACTGAGATGTTGTTCATTGAGATTAGTTTCCACTTCTTAACACCCATTTGTGTTCCTGCAATGTTGAGCAAGATCTTCACAAGAGCCTCTTTGTGTCTTTGTGTATGATGAGACTTCCAAGCCATTCTCTGTTTTAAAACCAGGGCAGATTTGGCTGCTCAGACAGCTGGTAAATGTTTCTTGGTCTTCTATAGGAAGAGAGCTTGTGTTGCTAGCCTCTCCCTTTACTGCCTCTGTCACAGCAGGTTCAGAGAGGTTGCACACAGGGAAGTGCTGGAGCTAAGTTGCTGTCTCTGCACTCTTCAGCAACCCCCCAGTTTGCTGGGAGTGTCTCCATGCAAACAAGCAGGAAAAGGTACCAACCTCTGTATTCCTGGAATAAGATCAGGGCTGATTATCTAGAAAGTATCTGTGAATACTGCTTCTCCCTCAGACTGTAGTGTGGGAAAAGAGAGCAGCTTGTGAACTTGGGATGATTAGACATAAAAGTGAAATAATTAAACTGAGGAAAATAAATAAAGCTTTTATTGTTATTACCATCAACTAATATTTTTGAATTTCAATTTAAAGCTTAGAATTCTTACATAATCTATTGCAATCAGGAAATAACAAGTGAAATTTTATGATATTTTTTCTGTTTGCAGACTTGTTAAAATAGTGGAACAGTTTTGTGACCATGTCTGTTGCAGTTCCACATCAGTGCAATTTTATGTAACATTTAAACAGTTGTGATTGACCGAAATTCACTGCATCAGAATTGGGTTTTATTGAAACATGTGCATCACTAATAGGGCAACTAAGCTTGACGTGTAGGTGTTTTGTCATAGGTCATTGCATCCCACCATGACATAAACAGTGGTTTGCATGTGTCAATCTTTTTCATTTAGCTTGTCATATACTGGAATGCTGCGATGGCCTGGCCCAGGATGTCATCAGCACCATAGGGCAAGCATTCGAGCTTCGATTTAAGCAGTACTTGCAATGCCCCTCTAAGACACCTACTTTCCCTGATAGGTGAGTGCAATTGCAGAAGACAGATAAAGGACGTTCTTTAGCTTTCAATTTAATTGAGAAAATGTGGACAATGTTGCTGGAGACAGACAGGACTTGAATACTTTGAAAAGATTTCTGCTGTATTATAGTGAAACAGTGTTTACCTAACAAACATGAAAGAAATACAGTCCATTTAAAAGGACAGGTTAATATGGATTTCACAATGATGTTGAAATGATCATGTGTTTTGTGCTATAGTTTGTAGGCAGAGTTGGATGGCCAAGAATAGTTTTAATTTGTGGCATTTCCTCATTATTGTCACAGCAGCTGTGTCAGTTTAGATGGTGTAGGTCAGACTGCTGGGCTTCCAAAATGACTAATGATGTTTCAGTATTTCTCATATTAGGGTGATGTTTCTAGGAATGCGATGTACTGCAGAGAGGTTTGACTGCACTGATATCTGGAGCATACAAACTCTGTCTGCTTGTATATGTTCCAAAAGCTGGGATATAGCATTCTGTTTTCTTTAGAGGCATGGATTGCTCTGTGCTTACTAACATTACTAGAAACCCTATTGAACTTGTATTCTCTGTAATCTCTTATATCAGAGCAAAAACAAGTATATAGGGAATATAAAATACTACTAATCTGGAAGCAAGCTTGTATTCACATCTCTTGACTTTGTGAAGTTCTTGCAGAATTACATCAGTGACAGAGCAGTCATAACTAAAAGATTTAGAGCCTAGTCAGTCAATCAAGTCATACTACTACAATGCTGATTTAAGGTTAGATAAAGTTGTTTGTTGATGCAGTTTACAAGGGTCCTTTAAAGCCAAGTTTAAACATACTCTAATCAGCACAAAGAATTTGGTCCGTTGCAAAGGAGGTTTATGTCAATTTGTCTAAACAGAGAAGATCTGCTGCATGATCCATCATTGCTTCCTGACTTACAGTGGTAGCTGAAGTGTCCATACAATATGCAGTAGTGATCCCCTGACAGGCAGCCTTAACCTGCTGAAAGTATTTGTACATGCTTCACAAGCAAGAGGCAAAAGAAAGCACTCTCTTCCTTATAGGATGCAGAGTTTTGAGGACCCATGGACGGAGGAAGATAACGAGGCAATAGAGCATCACTATTACAACAACATCCCAAATAAAATACCTCCCCCTGGCGGATTCCTTGATACCAGGCTCAAAACAAGACTTCCCACTGCTGCAGAGACAGCTGAGGTCAGTATAATTTCATTTCTACTCTCCTGCTGATTGATCCAAAATTTTTAAAAGACATGGTTTTACGGTGGATACCTCGGGACTGTCTATAATTCACAGCCCTTCCTGTGTGACCAGTGTCTGAATGACCATTGTAGATTGAGGGGGCAACACATTAGGCAGGTTCAGAACAAATTTAAGGAGCTGAAATCCTCATGGTATTAAAAGATTAACCAGGTTTGAGAAACAGAAATTCTCTGGGGGCTACTACATTTGCAGAAACCATGTCTGCTTCAGGGAGTATCAAATAGTGCACATTAACTGGGAATGATTCAAGGCAGAACCATTTAAAAAATATAGTGCTGTAATTACTAACACTCATTATGTTAATGACTTGGCAGTGATTAGTATTCAGCCAGGTTCCTAGGTAAGTTTTCCACCTCATGTTGAACTAAGGTCAGCTTGAATATTTCTACCAGCACTAGTGTTGAAAGTTTGTCTGCAGCATCAATGTAGCCCCCCCCGCCCCCCCCCCCCTCCCACAATGAGGATTTTTCAGATCCAGCACAACTCTGCTTAAATCCAGAGGGGTCCTGTCTGTAGCCAACATCCCCCCCTCAGTGCCCAAGTGCATCCCCTGGTACCAATGTGAATCTTTCAGCTCATGCTGTGAAGAGTTCTGGGGCTGTCTTCTAGTCCCATGTGTGTTCCTGTAGAACACTTTTCCCAGTAACAGGTTGTCAAGAATTGCTATGTGAATACAAACTGAAGAAATGATGCATCATTTGGTATCATGGGAATCACTAAAAGCAGAAGGCAGGGAAGAACACATGAAGGTCACTGGTAATACTTTAATCTTACAGAAATGTATTTGGGATATATATATTCTGACATGATTAATTGGAGAGGAAGAGTGATGGTACACAAAACACTTCCAAGGAAATTTGCAGAGTCATTTGTAATGTGTCTGAGAATTTTAAAGAAAATTGAAAAATTCCTTGCACATGTGTCCATTCTAGTCTGCATCAGGAGTGGGAGGAGAGCAAATTTATTATCAGAGCCACCACTTAGGAGAAAAGTTCAGTGAAGATTGGCATCACGGGCATGTTAAACAAGGTGAGTTTTGCTACTTTCAGGTGTAATACTACCAGTGGTCTTGAAGGGCAAAGCATGTGAAAGTCTGATGCCTCAAAGTCTTAAGGCAATGAGCTGAACTTGGTTGATAGGTTCCCTTTGTCTGAGTTTTAGTTTAGTTGATACTAGTGAAAAGCATTTGATAATTACCTCTGGATAAATTATTAAATGCACACCTTCATGAAATATTTTCTTCTGCAGAGCAGTTCATAAATAGAATTACCCTGACTTTCAGCTTTCTAACTTTCTATTTCTTAAAACCTCATGGTACTTAAGGGTCTCCTGCATGATCTGACCCACTAGGATATGCTAAACAGAGTTCTCAAATGAAAAGCCTAAAGTGAGAAGTTTAATTCAAAATGTGGAGCAATGCTCTCTACTGAACAAATAGCAAATAATGCATAATGTTCCTTTTCTTGTATTTGAATTTCAAGTAATTTCAAAATACATATAAAATTTCACCCCATCCAGGTTTATCTGGTAACTTTACTGTGTTTCTAGGGACACTTTTGTTCAACTGCCAGAATATATTCTCTATTGTTAATCTGCACACATTTGAGGATTTTATACCTTCTCCTCCTCTGATGACTCCCCAAAAGAATATAATTTTTGAAAATTTCAATCTTTATTTACAAAGGTTTCCTTTCCTCCTGGGAAATAGCCCCACCATACTCTCATTGGAACAGAGCTCTGAATCCATTAATCAACCCTTTTTCTACTATTGCAATATTGACTTTACATCTCCCAGTCCAGGAAATTTTAAACCTGTGGTGAGGTGGTGTGATGATAATTGGTCAATATTGTTCTGTTGTTTCAAAAAAAACCCAACCACCAACCCACCAAAAACCCAAAACAACTCTCAAAAAACAAAACAAAATAAAGCCCCCAAACACCAACCAACCAACCAACCTTGAATTTTCTAGGATCTCTGGATATTTGTAGTATGTCAGAAGAGAAATCAGAAGTAGTGACAACAGCAGAGCTGCCAATATATGTAAACACCCAACATATAAATAGAGAAGATCTGTTGGCACTTCAGGCAGATGCTGAAAGCATCTTCAGTGGAACAGCAGAAGATGCTGAAGCAACCAGCCCAGGAAAGGATCTGTTTGACATGAGTGAGTTCCCTTCCTATTCACTTCCTTTATAACGAGTGATCAAAAATGTTTATGCATTAGTTCTGTATTAAAAAATAAATAAATATTTTTTTAGTTTTCCAAATTTAGTGTTCCTAGTGTAATTATGGTGAATTTTAGAATCCATTGTGGTTTTGTATTGGACTGAACTAAAATAAGAGTGACTGAAGACTTGGAGCTAGTCTGAATAATATCTAAGTTAAGGTTCTTTGCAGTCCATGTTATCCTTAACATCACAAGCAATTATGCCAGAAGAAAAATTAATCAGGAAGCTTGCCATACAGGAGAGTGAAGGAGGGTGAAGGAATGGATGGGTGGAGAATTGTCTTCAGTCTGTCCTGTGAGTATGTTATGAGAATGGCAACGCATATATGAAAAGCTTTGTGCCTCAAGGAATCTAGCATGGAAATTAAAGTAATGCGTTACCACTTACTCTGGGTAGGCCTGCTGTCCTGTCTGTTCCAACTTTGAAGGCAGCTTTTCCTAGATCAGAATCATCACCAAAGCTGCAAAACCATGGCTTAAGCATCAGCCATAATTTGGCATTGGTGCTACTAGTACACATTGTTTCCAGCCTTAAGAGGAAACATAAAGTGAAGAAATAATGAAAGCATTTGATGCACAGAAAATTATCTCGAGATTTTTTTATTCTTCCTGCCTCAAATAAATTGTTTATCCACGCTTTATTTAATTCAGTTCACATGGTTAGAAGGCAGTGAGACAAAGCAACTGGTGCCTGCAAATTATTTGTAAAACAAAGTGTCTACATTTCTGCTATCTTAGTATAGAAAAAAGCATTTTCCTGTCATGTTTTTGCTGAGATATGGTTCTATTTCCACATCTTAGTTGAAAGAAAGGAGCAGGGAAGAAAGTTGGGAGAGTATCTGTGAATATAGATCTGAAATGAGAAAAATCTGCTGTTTGAAATCAGGGATGTTTACTCTTATCAGCCATTGGAACATCAGAGAAAAGTAGTATTAGAAAATGTGCCGATTAGCCCTAAGTAAATGGTTTATTGAGCTAAACATATGTTGGACTTCATGCAGACTGCAGCACAGTGAAGATATTTATAAACTACTTTTAATAACTGGCTGACATATCAATAAGCTGCAACAGCATAATATTTTTCCTATTTCTTTGACCTAAATGAGGCCCTCTGTGGCCCCACGCAAACAGGGCTCCTCTTATCTAAACAATCTATTTAGACCTGGTGTATCGCTTCACTGTGCTGCTCTCCAGATGTCCTTTTGTAAGCCTAGGGGCACAGAGCATCATCTCTTTTTGATACGTTCTGGTGGGCCAGATGAAGGTCTTGCAGGAGTAAATAGCTTCCAAGAGGCCAGCACAACATGTTGCAAAGCACCTGTGATATATTTGCTATTTCTGTAAGACTGTTGGGATCCATAGTGACACTTCTTTCCACTCAACTCTACAATTGCACTGAGTTCAGGACATAGCTGAGGTTTAAAGGATGCCTCCCCAAGGCTGATTTTAGCTAAGCAAATGACATTGAGTGTGCTAACCTGTGTTTGTTTTGCAATGTTCTCTTCCCAAATGGAGACTAGGAGTAGGCTGAGTGGTGAAGGTGAATGTTCCCTACTAGACATAGCCTTGGGCTGGAGACTCAGTAATGGATAATTTTTAAATGAATAAGTTGTTTGAACAGAGACTAGATATGAGTATAATGACATTAGGTACCCCTATTATGCAATTTATTTGAAATTGAACTGTCTGGCATACCTAGAAAGACTGAAGAAGAGATTTGCCTGGTACCAGATAGTATAAATACACCTGTTGACAATGGCCACTACTGAAGCAGATCAGTACCTCTCAAAAGATCCTGCTAAGGTTCTGTGCATAACATACATTTTAAACACATTGCACTCCTCAGTCTTAATACATTATATAAATTAGTAAGTCTATTAGTACATATTCCCTCATTTTTTCATAAAGAGAAGTGGCTGTAACACAAAATAAATCCAGTTTAAAATGACCAGAATATCACAGTTTTGCTACATGATTTACCTCTGAATGATCCTGCTCTTGTTTCTATTTCCATAACCAGAACCATTTGAAGATGCTCTCAAGAATCAAACATCTGGGGCTATGTTGAAGAAATCCACCTCCATGGGATGTACCAGTCCTCCTTTATCCAGAGTAGCTGTCCAGACTGAAGCTGAAGAACTGAGTACTGAGCCATGGTACCAAGGAGAGATGAGCAGGAAAGAAGCAGAACAGCTATTGAAGAAATGTGGAGATTTCCTTGTGAGGAAGAGTACCACAAATCCTGGCTCCTATGTGCTGACAGGCATGCACAAAGGACAAGCCAAGCACCTTCTTTTGGTGGACCCAGAAGGAACAGTAAGCACTGAATCCTCCCTAATAGATGAGGTTTCTGACTACTAATTTTCTCTAAATGTCTTTAATCTTTTTTGCAGCTTATTCACACCTTATCGTAAGCAGCACCTCATATCTCTGATGTGCCATCACATCTCTAATTCTCTCCCTGATGACTAGCAGAAGAATTAGCCCATGATTTCTGCACATTGCAGAGAGCTTTAGGGACCTGATTCCCAAGCAAGCTCACACTTTGTGCAGTGCTGTGCAAACTTGGTGAAAAGTGCAGCTAAGCCATTTCAGTATTCTTGCCAAAGGAAGAAGGTTTGGCTAGCCTGCATGCAGGTCATTTCCACTTGGCATCTCTCTTACCTGTGATATGGACCAGGCCCTCTGTGTTTTCCTGCATGTATGCCCAGGAGAGAATTGGGGTCAGCCTGTTCCATCTCTCAACTGCACAAAGACTCCCTCAGCTGTTGGAAGCACCTTCCCCACAGCAGGATGGAGGGAGCAAGGGAGCTTTAGTATTCTGTAGCTGTCCTGTGGAGGCATAAGCCCTTCAGAGAGTCAGGAGTTTTCTTCTTGGCTCCTGGTAGTTGCAAGTAGGCAACTCCTTTTTCTCTATAATAGACAACTTTAGATAACCACCCCCAATGTAAGTGAGAAATTTCCATAAAGGAATTGTCCTGTTGGCATCTGAGCTGAGAAATCTGTGGCAGAATTGTGTTGGTTCTGCCCAGTCTGTATTCCAGCAGTGAGGAGTTTCCATGGTACTCATTACAATTAATTACATTTGCCACCTGAGGCCAGTCAAAGAATGGTTTTGCACTTTTAAGGTGGCAGCTGCCTAGTCCTGGGTTTGATAGGTACACCAGCCCAGGGGAGTGCCTCTACACCTCGGGAAGGGCTGCCTTCTTTGCTAAAATTGCCAGCAGTTTCAACAAGGTAGACTCGTTCAACAAGGTAGACTAATTCTCTTTTTGGCATAAACCCACAAATGACTGTTACAGGTTACTGCAAAGGAAATGGCAAGTGCAGGAATGCTGTGTCCCTCAGGGAGCTCTGCTGCAGAGCTGACTGGCATGGAATACTCAGGTCCTGTGATGACTTCCAGGGCATTTTCCTTCTGTACAGATTGGAGGGCGCCCCTATCTTTGCTACACTGCCTTTAGTGCATCTCTAATTTGCTGGTTAGGGACCTGCTTGTTATCTGCACAACCCTTCCCTCAGCCTGCTTTTATCGTCATGGCCCAAATGTCTCTGAGGAGCCTTGCTCCGAAGGCACTGTTCCAGAACAATGATTTCCTGCAACTGTACTTAGTCACAGACAGCTGTGCTGCCTGTACAATTTGTGGGATCCTGACACAGCTTCTGAGCAGCCCTATTTGCAACTTGTCAAAGTGGAGAATCATCAATAAAATGCCAGTGTGTGGCCAGCCACCGCAGCATGCCAGGGGCTTGCATTTTGTCCTGTGTGGTCTCAGCGGGATTGTTCTTGAAGACTGATTCACAAAAATGTTGCCTGAAAATTAATTTTGCATACAGTATCCAGTGACATGTAACAGGTCTTAAGGGTATGTTTTCAGAGCAGAGTTAACTGTCCTGTTGCTTCTGCTCTCATCTAGCTAACAAAAAAGTAAGAAAGGAAAAAGAGATTCCTTGTTCAGATAGTGGATGCTTAAAATGGAAGACTGCAGGGTTTTTCTAGCTTTAGAATTAGACCTCTGGTGATGGTATAGTGTCCAACTTATAGTAAGAACATATCAGAATACAGATAAGTGAAGTTAGTTCTTTTTTAAAGATACCTTTACATTTTGAAAATATAGTTTTATTTTAGAGAAAGTGACATTTCAAAGGAAAATGCTCCAAAAATTGGTAGAAACTTTTGGTTTCCTCCAGTAACCTAACTACATGTAGACTGACCAGAAAGCATCAAAGCATCTTATGCCACATTTGTTTCCTTTTTTCTTTTTTTTTTTTTTTTTTTTTTTGTCCTGTGACATGCTGTGTTAAGCTTCTATCAGATTTTACAGAACTTAAGGTTGAAACTGAATTATTTCAGGACTGGTGTCCACCACAGCATAAGAAGACTTTTGAAAGTTAACACAAGTTGTTCTCTTTTCCTGAAAATAGTTCAAGGAGAACAGATGACATTTCTTACTCAGAACAGTGCCCATAGGCATTTGCTTGAGGCAGCGTAGAGCCAGCCCAAAAAAAAAAGTTTTAGTGTAATATGATGTTTGCTTGAGGTGGATCTGTGCTCTGCCAGTAGCAGCTGTATGCCTAGCTCATTTGAAACAGAGGAAGGAAATGTCTTGTGAAATGTGACTGAATAATTAAAGATCGCTTTGTAATATAGATTAGTTTTAAGCTTCTAAATAATTTTGACTGCTTTATCCTGCAATATCAATTTTCTCCTATCTTGGGTGGAATATTGTATACCAGCAGGATGCTGCTACAGAGGGCTGGAAAGTGGACTAGAAAAATTATATTTCCTGCCCTGAAGTGTTTCAGTTCCAAATGCACAGGGATATATTGTGAAGCATAGGGCAAACCCAAGCTAAGCACATATGGGGGCTGGATCTCTTTCTAGGAAGGGAATTTTTGAGCAGTAGAAGAAAAACATCTAAAGAACAAAAAAATGCAGAGGTGCAAAAAGAAGCTGATTTCTGACATATCTGATGTGATAGCTTTCCAATTAAAAAGGTGCAAACACTTCAAAGAAGTAGGTGATCCTTTGAAGAAGAAAAATTGATCTAAAAAATCTGACTTACAGTGAAACAAAATCCTGAATAGAAATTTTCAAGCTGACCTATTCAGAAAGAGTAATAAGAGTAGTAGGCTTGTCCATGGAATTGAATGCAAAATATCTCTATTTGGTGAAAATAGGGGGAGTGAGAGAGAAAACAGAAGTCACACTGGATAAAAACCAAATTTCCACCAATTTTGATGGAAGAGGAATCAGTTTCTAAGACACAATTTTGTCATTTTATTCTTAGATAATTTTAATGTGAAGTTAAGGGGGAAAGTACCTAACCCTTTAATCTATCTTCTTGCATCCTTTTTTTGAAGGTTCGTACAAAAGATCGTGTCTTTGACAGCATAAGTCATCTCATCAACTATCACCTTGAGAATAATTTGCCTATAGTTTCTTCAGTGAGTGAACTCTGCCTGCAACAGCCTGCTGAAAGAAAACACTGACTCCAGATAATTCTTTTAGTTATTGCAACTTGCAGCTATAACTGGTAAAAATTGCAGATCTGAAAAGAAAATGTACATTAAAAAGCCACATATTCACATATATTTCACAAGTATGTTTTATATAAGTTTAAGAAGCCCCATTTCATATGGTTCACTTGAACATTTTCAATGCTTTATGTTACATGAAATCACAGTAAAAGTCTTTCTTAAAAGTAATTTCAACAAAATTGTTCAGATTCTCTAATGTGAATGTTGATAGTGTATATACATATTATATATATAAATACAGTATATATTTATATTTTTCAAGTCAGTCTGTTGACAGTATAAAACTTCTGTGCCATGTGTTTTTACCAAAAGAAAAATGATGTGTGATTGTTCAGATAAAAAAATAGAATTCAGCAGTCTCAATTTCTTGAGAAATTTAATATTACAAATCTTATTTGTGATTTTACCTAAGAAGCACAACTATGGGGATTACAGATGGATTATGCTAGTTAACCTTGAATGAAATCTGAATTCAGTAACTAGTATTCCAACTCAGAAATTTAGCATAAAATGTTTTTTAAAAGCATTACTCAGTGTCACTGATATCAAAACGATTTTATCTTTCTGACGTCAAGTTTGAATTCTTATATGATGCTATTCAAAACATTTGTATCTTACTTTAGCAATGATTTGGTGTGATCTCTATGTGTATGAGGTGTGTGCTTCAATTTTTCTAATGATATTGTAACAGTATACTGTAACTTCAATTTATTAATTTCAGTGCTAAGGTTATTTATAAGTAGTTCTCTGCTTATGGCGAAGATCTGTGAGTCCTTGAACTAACAGTCTCAAATGAGATGTTGCATACTGATTAGAAAAGTTCAAATAACTTGTGTTTAATAGGCCTAGTACAAGATGTACATGACTGTTCAAAGACCTATCTGAAAAATCATTTCTCCTTGTAAGCAGGGAAAACTATCTAAACTCAGTGGTCAGTTTTGCAAATGATGTCATTTGCATTTACTTGCCAAAGCAAAACTTCATTTTGGCCTTCAGCAAGTGATAGGTATTGGAAATTTACTGTTTTTCTCAAAATAACAACTTTAAAAGTACACATACAATAAAGACACATTTCTGGCAGAAATGTCCTTGACTTTTGGTACTGGGAAATGCTTTAAGGGATGTTTGTACTGTCCACATTTAAGCATTATATAAAGTTATTTTCCCATTCTATGAATCTTATTATGAGTCAAATTCAATAGACACAGTTCCTGTAAATGCAATGCTTGTGCCATAGTCAAGATTTAGCCTTCAGCAATCTAAGGTCTTCTCTAGCACCAGTGTCTCAAATCAAATCTTCAGATTTGATTCATAAAAACTCAGCAGGGTAAGTCTAGGTTAAGTACCTGCCTACCCCACAGTATACTTAAAGTTACATTTGGTTCTAAGAATTTGCTAAGTCAAAAAATTTGTCAAACCATAATCAAACTGATTGAAGAATTCACTTAGAATATTTTCAGGCAGGACTATCATGTTAAAATTCAGAAATAACTTTCTTGTACCTTCTGCTTTTAAATATGTTGAAGTTGCAGCTTGAAAGTTTGAATAATCTCAAACCAGAAAATTATTGAGACACCTAAGACTAATCATGTAACCTGCGCCTATGTAAAAAGACACTTGATTCTGTAATTAGGACATCCAGTAGCCAATTTAAGACATTAGTGAACCAAATGCTTGTGATAAATTTTACTAAAGATAGTTATCATTTGATATTTCTAGGTCAGAATGGGAGCTGAGAGCAAAGGAGAGTACTTAAATGCTCAACCCAAATCAGTATGACACTGAGTTTAGTGGAATTCTTAAAATTTTATTTTACTAGATGGGAGTGGCAAGGAGATAGGAACAGATCTTATATCCCAAAGTAGTATCCACCATGTTTTGAGAATCTCAGAAAATGACTTTATTTATCCGTGTGTCACCATATTCCAGTTTAAATTATCTCAGCTGCCACTTTTTTTTCATATATCATACTTGTTATTCCATGCTCTGACCTTCCTGTAGCCATGTTCTGGAAAGTTTTCACTGTGGTATCACTACCTGTAAGAGAAGGTGTCTTTTTTTCTTTGAATATTGTGTATCATTTCAGTAAAAGTCTGCTGCATAACCCCCTCCCCCCCCAAGATGTCTTCAAAAAGCCCACATGCTTCCTATGTCTGTTTTGGATTCCTAAATATCCTGGAAAAATGTGGCAAGAGTTGGGTGCATGAATTAAAGGCACTAAACATACACTGAAATGAACATCTTAATTTTTTTACCACTGTCCTAGCTGTAGCTTTAATAACTTAGCAGCCACTTAGCTGCATGTTTTGGAAATTAAAGCTGGTGTTCAAGGAGACACAAAATGAAACTGCTTGACAGAAATACTAAATTTCCCAGACTATATTTCACAAACTGAGCCTCCAGGGAAATGTGGCTATTTTTGAGCTGCTCTGTCAGCACGGCCAATGTGCTCAGCTCAGCATATCCACTGATGATGCAAAGGTTACATATATCTTGTCTAGATGCAATGTGCTCTGAGATGGCAATAGTGCCATTGCACTGCCACAGTGCCCCACTGACACCATGGGCCAGCAGATCCTCTCTGGCCACACATGAGGATACAGAGGCTTTTCTACATCCCTGGGAGCCACACAGTCTCAAAAGTGGGTAGAAAGGAAGAGCATACGTACCACTCAGTAATCCATTTGTGCATTATGCCACGATTATTGTCCCAGTCACTCTGGTAGATTTGGCTTTCCCCTTATGAAAAGGGCAAATAAACTGTAAAGCTATTTGGATAGAAGTTCCAAACCAGTTGTCATTGGGCCAGTTTTAAACTGATTTCAACAGGAACTAATTCAACATGCTAGAGCAGCTGGGCTCATTTCTGTGAGGAGCCAACACTGCCACCAATTTAAGAAATGTTAAAGTAATAAGGTAGATTTAAATGCTAAGCAGTTAGCTGAACACCTAACAGCTGACAGCATAATAATGAGAGTCTTTTAATGCTCATGTTTGGTTTGGACTCCCTCACCTTTTTTATTGTTTTTTATGCAATCTCAAAGACTAGATGCTTGCTTGTGGTAATTCAGTACCATGACTTCAAGAAGAATTTCTAGACTCAATAAAAATCACTGATATTAGGTGATATGATAGTATCTTTTGATGTTTTTCTAACAAATAGCTGAGTACTCAGAACTGGAACTCTAAATATCCTGCAAGAGTGTCTTCATTGGTTTTGAGTCCCATCTGATTAATGGTTTTAGTTGGAACTACTGACAAGGAAAACACATTCAATGCCTTTAAACCAGACGATTTTGATTACCTTTTATTGCAGATCTAGAATAATTATAAAGTTAATAAAATTCATCCAATGTTGCTGGCAGTGATAGGCTGGACATCTAGGTACAATAATATTCTCATACTTTCAGTTATTTCAGATCCTTCAGAAGCAATGAAACCTGAAAATCAGGTTTGAAAACTGAATTACTTTCTGAGAAATGGGAGTTTGTTTAGTGTGAGGAGTTGCAGATCCCTTTCCTTAATACAAGAAGAGAATGTTCAAACTAACCATGCCTGGCTGGTTACCATATGAGAAGATACAATTTCCATGGCTTAATGCCTGCCTTTTTGTCCAGTTGTACAGTTGTTTCACTTGACTTCATTTCTTACAGGGTTCACAATGGGAGGTAACACTGGTTCTGCCAAAACCTGTCTGCCAGACATTCAATAAAAGCATGAACAAAGGTCCTGAGACCAAGACTTCAGTGCAAAGTGTGCACTGTCACATGAACAAAATGTTTAACAGCCTGGTAAATATCACCTGCCAGCACTAAATTTTCTATAGCCTGTATTCATACTTTTTTCACACTGTGGAACAATATACTCACATTTCTTATCACCATGGTCCCCAGGCATCATGTGCAGTAAGATGAGGAGAATTAAAAAAAAAAATAAAATTATACTGTAGTGTGATTGCTGCTGGCACATCAATGCCAGATGCCAGCTATAATTTATTAATAATAGACTTGATGCATATTTAGACATTTGTCAGTAGATTTGATAACTAGCAAAGTTTTGAACCTTCTAGGAAATTTGCAGTTATGAGAGGGATATTTGGAACTCGTGAATATTCTGAGGAAAGCTTACAAATCCTGCTTGCAAAACTGTTCTTTAGCTTCCAATGTCTATCCAAAGTAAGTGGTAGAACCAAGAATTTATATTAAGTAAACCATAATCCATATTTGCATAAATGAAGTCCAAACTGAAAGAAGAGACATACTTCCCTTTTTATCTGCCTGACAGTATCAAAATATGTCTGCATAAAGTCTAAATTCAGACATACCTTAGTGTACTGTCAAAACCACTTTGACTTACATGGTCTTTTTTGCCCAAGGAGAGGTTTGCATTCTTCACATATCCATGTCTGTTCAAAGCTGTCAAAATGTGGGTCAGTTTCCACTTAATGCTCTGTGATCAGCTGGACTTACTCTATTCACTCACATACAATGTCTGTGGACCTTGGTCAAGTCTGCATTGGATGCAGCTGGAATGAGGGCAGGCCCGTGGAAAAGATAACACGGACATACAATTTGCCTTCAGTCAACCAGAGTCTCAGATAGAGAGTGAAAAGCTGTCTTGGAAGAGAAAACTTCAGGGATAAGAAATGTGAAGCCTGGAAACATGAGCCCGTAGGCATTTAAGCCTCTAATGAGGATAGAGAGTCGTTGCCAAATTATAAACATGCTAATTGGTTGATAGAGTTAAAGCAGAACCTCTGGGGATACAAAGCCTACTGCTCATCTCTTATTGAGACATTTATGCTCACAAGCCCTGATCTGTTCCTCTGCACACTCCAATGTAAACATCTCCTAAGGCTTCCAGGGAGAAAATGCAGGGGCTTTTTTTTTTCTTGGTCTCATTAATGGGGATAATATTTCGGGGCCACACATTTCTAGCAAAAGCACCATACAGAGACTGTTTAAACTTTGTTTGACAACATAACAGGTCGTGGAAACCAAAGGAAGAAAGAAGCTAGAACTAGGTGACTCATTCTGCTACCCCACTGTGTAAGAGACAGTGCAGATGACTCAGAAAACAAAGGTAGCCTCAGAATTTGAGATTAGGAGGCAGATTTACACTTTGTGTAACTATAATGAAGATTAAATAAAGTCCAGGTCAAATTAAACCTTTTTCCTCCTTTTTCTCCCATGAGGAAAAGGGCACCAAACACACCCAGACATACATTAATTCAAAATGAAATGAAATTTTCTATTAAATGAAGAACGTGAAGATTATAATTAGTAGATATTTGTGTCCTTTTTTTGTCTGGATTGCTGTGATATCTGCTTCTTAGTAAAGTCCTGCAGAGTTAAAACTTGAAAGAAGCTAGGTTTCTTCTTTCGAGGTAAATGTTTTTCTTTGCATTGTGTGGGCAGCAACAACAAAACTAAAAAGTGACTATTTTGCTGTAAAAGGAAGTTTTATTGTACAATTGTTATTTAATAATATTTATTACTTTTAGAAACATTTTTAACTGAGAATTGCAGGAAAAATAATGTATGTGGAAATATTGTGATAATTTATATTCCTAACCACTTTTGTGAATCTCAAGTCTTTGCCTCTCTTCTGACTGTGATATTTTAGCTATAGAGACAAATTTTGTCTCTGAGGAAGTCCTTGAGCAATGTAGTTTGGAATATAAGTGTCATGCAACTGTTTTCTGATTATTCAGTTTGTATATGTTTAACCAAAGTAATAAAACAGTGAGCACTATAACTAGATTGAAACTCACGTAAAGTGAGCTGGAGTCTATTCTTTTATGCTCAGGTTCCTTAATGAAGTTTATTTGCTGAGTTTGGGGTTGGGCTTGGGTTTTTTAATTGACCTGAAGGTAGTTATTTTGCAGAAGAATTTGTGCCATTCCAAAAGGTTCACCTGGATACTGAATATTAGTAAGTCAATCAACTGCTCCATCAAGCAGAATCAGGGATGAAAAATGTCAGAGGACCAAATGGCACATGAGAACCTGGACCTCAGCTACACTGACCTTACACCACCACAGGAGCTCCATGTACTTTGACAAAGACAACTTATGTTTGTTTTCAACAAATACTATTTTCGTGAAAGCATGTAAGCATTAATACAGCCCCCCCTTCTGAGCCAGACGATGCCCTGTCCTGGAAAGGCAGCTTTCCTCCTTGGCACCCTGAATAAATAGGTGAGAATAGAAAAGGGTAGTCCACTCCATGATGCTTCCGTGGAGAATGACTGCAAGGACAAGAGCAGCCACATTGTGTACTCTAGAGAGGACAATGTTTCCATGTCAGCAGGAAGCATAGCTGTGCTGAGCTATAACACTAGTCCTCTTCCTCCACTGACCACGTCTTCTTGCAAAGGCCCTTCCTTCCCTTTTGACCACTTAGACAAAAGCTGAGCCTGAGCATGCACTGGGAAGTTATGCTGCCCTTGGGGAGAAGAAATGCAGCTCTGAATGCATCAGGGGCACCTGCAAACTCTACATGCCTCTGCACAGAGCCTCCAGTGCTCTTCAGGTCCTGGGGGGCCACAGGGCAGTAGCAGAAACCCCCAATCACTGCTGCTGTACCTGGCTTCCGTGAGTCTGGCCACGAGAAGGGAGTGTCTCCAGGCCTAGCATGGTGTAGGTTCCCAACTCCTGCTGGGAGTGTCCTTAGTTGTGTTGGCAGGTGAAATGGCACCTGCAGATGAACACCAGCACAATTCCTCTCAGAAGCAGCTGGCTGCCCACCCTTAGGACACAAGCTTTTTGGTGACTGGCACTTTACACATAGGTGTGTTTTCCATTTCTTTACTAGGCAGTTGGAAACAAGCCTTGAAGGCAGCACAAAGCTTCACTACAGTCGCTTCTTGCAAAATGTCTCTTTCCAAGGAGCAGCCATGCCTGGCATAACTGGAACAGACAGTCCTGCAAGCAGATATGCCAAGGGACTGACCCTACTCCCAGAAAGCAGGGACAAAGCCTTCCTCCAGCCTTCTCCAGCAGATGCAGAGCCTGCCACCCTCAGCTGCATAGCATTCACAAAATCTTGTAATATCCTGAGCTGGAAGGGATCCATCAGGATCATCACATCCAACTCCTGGCCCTACACTATACACCCCAAGAATGACACCGTGTACCTCAGAGTCCAAATGTTTCTTCAACTCTGTTAGGCTTGGTGCTGTAACCACTTTCTTTGGGAGCCTGTTCTGTGCCCAACCTGAAAAGCCTTTCCCTGACATCGAACTGAAACTTCCTCTGACTCAGCTTCATGCCATTTCCCAAAGGTCTGTCACTGGTCATGGAAGTGAAGAGGTCCCCTCCCCTCATGAGGATGTTGTAGACCACAATGAGGTCTTCCCTCAGTCTTCTCCAAGCTGAAAAGATAAGACTGCTTCTCACACAGCTTCCCTTCAAACCCTTCACCATCCTCATGGCCTTCTATTGGACAATGTCTTTTTTACATTGTGGGAAAACCAGCCCCCAGCAATCGAGGTGAGGCAGCCCCAGCTCAGCAGGACAGGACAGAGCAGGACAATCCCCTCCCTTGCCTGGCTGGTGTTGCTGTGCCTGATGAACCCCAGGACAGGGTTGGCCCTCCTGGCTGCCAGGGCACTGCTGGCACATGTTCAGCTTGCCACTGAGCAGGACCCTTTCCACATCGCTGCTCTCCAGTCTCCCGTTCCCCAGTCTATGCACACAACCAGGGCTCCACCATCACAGGTGCAGAATCCAGCACTAGCCCTTGTAAAACTTCATGTGGTTGGTGGTTGCCCAGTCCTTGAATTTATTGAGGCCTCTGCAGGGCCTCTCTACCCTTGAAAGAGCTGGTGGCTTCTCCCAATGTATAATCAGCAAACTTACTTGGTATTCCATTGAGTACTCCATCCAAGTAATTTATGAAGATGTTGAAGAGCACAGGGTTGAGGATAGCGCCCTGAAGAACCCCACCACTGACAGGTCACCAATCTGATGTCACCTCACTCGCTTTGTGCCCAACCCGTGAGCCAGCTGCTCACCCATCACAGGATGTGTTTATCCAGCTGTGGGCTGGACATTTTCTCCAGAAGGATTCTGAGAGAAACATTACGAAAAGCTTTGCTGAAACCCCAAAAGATTTCAACTGGTTTCCTTTGATCAACAAAATGAGTTACCCTGTCATAGAAGGAAATTATGTTTGACAAGCAGGACTCTTCCTTCTCATGAAGCTGTGCTTGCTGTGACTGATGACTGCATTGTCTTCCAGGTTTTCAGTATGTCCCAGAAAAATCTTGATCATGATTTTACTGGGCACTGAAATGACACTGACAAGTCTGTAGTTTCCAGGGTCTTCATTCCTGCCATTTTTGAAACTTGAGACAATATTCTCCAGCTTTCAGTTAACTGTGACCTCTCTAGATGCCCAAAACCCCACAAAAACCATTCAGAGTTTACAATGACAACAGCTCTGAGGATTCTTGGATAAATCCCTGTCAGGCCCCATAGATTTGTAGGGATCCAGCTGGTGCACGAGGTCCCACACAATTCCAGGGTCAGCTGGTAATTGATCATTCTTGCAGTCAGTCCTTGAAGCTCAGCTCTGTTGAAGACAGAGGCAAAGAATGCATTAAACACATCTGCCTTGTCCATGCCCCTGTTTGAGAGATGACCATGCTCACCCTTAATGGGCTGATTTTATTTCTAAGCTGTGTTTCGTCACTGATATTGAAATAACTCTTTTTATTGTTTCCCACATTTCTAGCAGCTTCATCTCCAATTGTGCTTCAACCACAAGAATTTTCTCCTTACACTGGGAAACAGCATCTCAATATTCTTCCCATGTTGCCTGACCTTACTTCCACTGGGCACACACCTGCCATTTTAGTCTTGTTTCCAAAAGAAAATCCCTGTTCAACCAAGACAGCCTTCTCCCTCCAAACTACTGCCTTCAGGCACAACACCCAGAGTTTAAATGAATGTTTTCCATAGAAGGCTAAAACCTGTTCACAATTCTTTGAAAAAATGACTGCTACTTGACACCTTTAGTTTAATGGTTTGAGATTTTTTATTAGAAGTTTTCAAAATGTTTCTGGTACGTATTAAGTTGAAAACACTCTCTAGGACTGTTGGCAATAAAAGACTCTTGGAAAGCAGATTGTGAAAACCTTTATTTTCTCCGTAGGTGGCTGGATTTGCATTTATTTCATAATCCATAATCAAAACAAATATTCCAATTCATGAAATAAGATGAATGAAATGTTAGTCTCCTTTGTAGCTTTGCTCCATGTAAAACCAATTGGAAAGGAAATTTTAATTTGGTTTACCGGCATGCTCACATCAGCCTAGATGATAAAAGGCTTAGATTCTAGGATGTGTTTGGAGGAATTTTCCAATATTTTAGGGTGAAAGAAGATATTCTCAATCTTTTTCCAGCTTCAAGGGTATGTCATCTTCCAGCTGTTTAAGGTCTACTGCTGTCAAACCCTTGACTTGTCCTAATTTAAAATTCTGCTCTGAAGTCTTACACAGTCTATGCCTTACCTAATACTTCCCAATGGGATGGACTCACTGAAGATTGTATTGACAACAGCTTTCCTTTCTCCAGTCATAAGTACTTTGTAAATTGTATTAGCAGTGTTACATGTGAAGCCATGAACCTTAAAAACCTGCTTCAAGTACAGCAGGGTAGTGAACTAACAAAGTATCCCCACAGCTCCAAAATAAGAGAAGGAAATCAAAGAATGAAAGGGTTTTGTACCAATAAGCAATCACATGGGCTTTAACAGTGGAGTTCTTTGCATTAGTTGCACCTTGCACCAATACTGAGAATAGCTAAGGCTAGAACACAGATGTTAAAACTCACTTTTATGTATATTTTCTTGGACTTGGGCTGTTAAAAATTTTTATTTTTCACCTATATAGCAAGAATCATGTAACATCCTTGACATGAGGCCTGGTGTGGGTTCAGCCACCATGTTTTCTTAAACCATTGTGTTCCTAAGGCCTATCTGCTCTACAATAGCAAGGAAGCTGCCATGAGCCACCACTTTTGGAACTAACATAACAATACAAATATTTTAGCTTGCAGTTTTAAAAGCCACAACTTCAGAGGAGAACTTCCACAATGTCAATGTAAAATCTAAAACCTAATCAAGCCATGGCAATGCAATGCCACCAAATCTATTTCTCACAAAGCTATGTAGCCAGCAGCCTGTATCTACAATCCATATAGTTACATCATGCTTAGCTTGGTTTAGCTTTTTCTTCTTCTCTAAGTGCACTGCTTTTCAACATTTTTGGTAGAAATTATTTCATATTTACTATTCTCTTTCACAGTTATTTCATTCAAATACAATTCTTTGTTCTTATACACTTTTCTAACAACATAAAACATTTACAGACTGTTAATTTGTAAAAGATAATCACAATGCAAACCTCTACATTTTAAAGGTTTTTGCTACATACAATACACAACTTATATACTATACATACTTGAGAAGAGTCTAATGCTATTGTTTTAAATGATTAAGACCAGAGTAATCTAAGGATGAGCTCTTTCAGGCTGTATATTAAAAACGTCTCAACTACTTCTGATTGTGCATAAGGCAAAGTGTATTTGAGACATTAAACAAAAATTTTTGAAAGAGCACAATGAAGTTAGATGTATACATTCTTACTGAGATAATGGGAACTTGTCCCAGAATTTCCCATCAACCTCTACTGAAGCCTTCAGCCATAAAGTACAAGATGGAAGTACCACAGGCCACTTCCATGGGGACCTGAAACCAAATGTCTGTGAAGTCTTTACTGCTGCAGGACTCAGGGAACCACTTTGACACTCAACACCAACCTGTACTTAGTCTGATAAGGCAGTGATGAATATAAAGTTGTTTTCAGGCTTTTCTGGAACAGACTCTCAAAAGGTCATGGCTGGGGCTCCCAGTCTTCCAAACTCAATAAACCCTCCTTCCAGATTCAAGGCAGGGTCAGGTATAAATGGAGATATGCCCTTCAGCATGACCCTGTTGTACCGCATCTTCCCTCTTGTATCAGCAGAAGTGTCCAGAAATGGTAGAAGATAGGATCCCACTGGTGGAAAATGGGACATTGTCCCACTTGCTGAACTTCCCAGGGAGAATTTCTAACACAATCCCATGCTGTGGTAGGACCTGGAGAGGAAGGAAGGAACTCTACAGGAACCCACTGTGGTTCATTGCTTTCTGAAATGATAAGTCACTCTTTCAGAACTGAAGGATCTCAGCTTAGGTAGTGCATTCACAATGTACACAGGTTTACATAGGCTGGACATACAATTTTAAATATACTGAAAATAGTAAGCAAAAATATATTCACTGAAACAGCACATACACTTGTTACACATGTATTGAAGGGTCACATTTTAACTACTTTAAATAACAAATATATATACTCTCTCAATGGTTTACTACTGCTTACTTAAAATATGTTGTGAAATGCCACAGTGACAACTGTCATGTTGTTTTTCACTAAACACAAAAAGTTTGAATAACAATGGAAAAAATAAAAATGCTGCATTGATATGACTTGTTAAAGTTTCTGACAGTTAAAAGCTACTACTTCATTTTACATATCCCCATTGAAACACATCTATTTGTACAATTAGTCACACTGTATACTACAATACAATGTTTAGTATGTTGTAAACTTTTACCAATTGATGACTTTTTAATGAGAAAATGTACACATATACAAGTGTTTATACCACGTACTTATAAGGCCATTAACACAACAGCGAGATACATGTAGAGAACTATGATCACCAACTTATGCAATGAATTCTTCTCCCAGTTGGCAATAACCAGGCTCATCTTACAATCATCAGCAGTCTTTAGTGAATGCTGAATTTCTAACCGGTTTTAGTGATGTCTTGCAAGATCAGGAGGTGCCAGGTGAAGCCTTAGCATGCAACAGGTGAAGTCCTTAGCTGTGCATGGACTCTGTCCTGGCCACTGGGTAGCATGAAAGGCTTTTTCTGAATCAGGTGTGTTACTGAATGAACACCCTAAGCAAATGATTGTTGATAAATAAGTTCTCAGAGTTAAATAAATGGTTAGTGTTTTCCCCTCTGACTGAAGTGCATGAATATTTAAACTACACTTGTAGCTTAAACCTAAATACCAGAGAAGAGTACTTTTCTTGAGGAGTCCTTTACTTACAGAAGTTTCCGTTGTGAAATGAAGATTCATTTTTCTCAGCAATACATGAGGGAACATTTATTGGTGGGAAATCTTCCTTTGGCTTCTGGGTATTGCTGCTGCTGGATTTACTTCGACTGTGATCTGGAGTGGGTTGAATAGGCAAAGATCTGGCCACCTTGGATTTCACCAGGCAGCCACAAACAAGGCGAAAGAAAGCTCGACGCATTTCCTTACTGGCCAGGGTATAGATGATGGGATTCATTGCAGAATTGATGACAGCCAGAGCAATAAACCAGTGGGCTTTGTACAAGATAGAGCATTCCTTGACTCTGCAGGCCACATCAATGAGGAACAGGATGAACAGTGGAGACCAGCATGCAATGAAGACACTAACGACAATCACAACAGTCCTAAGGAGTGCCATGGACCGCTCCGAGTTATTGTGGTTGGTGACATTACGACTGCTGGACTTGACCAGTATGTAGATACGGGCATAAAGGATGACAATGGCAACCAAAATGGCTATGAAGATACTAATGCAGAACACAACATACTTTTTGGAATACAGAGGCAAAATTGTTGAGCAATCTGGTAAGTTGTTTATACAGTTCCAGCCAAGGATGGGGAGGGCACCCAAGGAAATTGAAATAAGCCAGCATGTACCAATGAGAAGGAACACTCTGTATTTTTTATTTGCGTCATAAGGCCTCATTTTAATCATGGTCAAGTGCCGCTCAATAGCTATCGCTAGCAAGCTGAAAGTGGAAGCTCCCAGGGCAACAAACATGCTACCTTCCCTAATGAACCAGATTGTGGAGGACAAGCTCAGAGTTTTCTTCCCAGACATAAGAATGTTAACTTTGTAAACAATCCCAGCTAAAAGATCACAGAGAGCTAGATTGCCAATAAAAAAGTACATGCGGTTGTGAAATTTATTGTTTTTCCATATGGCAATCAACACCATCAAGTTTTCCAGGACTATGAAACTACATAGGATCAGAAATGAAATAGTAGGCAGGTCTATTTTATCAGTTGCCTTTTCCCTTAAAATAAGCTTTCCTGTGTAATTATAATGCAGTACAATCAGAGAGTCCACCTCTTCATTTCCTTGAGGGCTGACAAGAGCATCAGGTGGCACGGTAACTGCAGCCATCATTTGTTTCCTGATGGATGCTGGACTTTTTTCCTTTGGTATCAAAAGAATATAGTTCCAATAATTTTCCACAAGAGGGAGATCAAGCCACGTTCTTCCCACTGCTCCTCTGGGTATGCGTTGTATATCCCCACCTCCAGAAAGCTTCGCATATTAATTCGGGAGAGTGGCTCTCAAACAAGGCTCTGAAAATAAAATTGACAAATGCAACATAAATATCACTGTCTTCAACCAGTGCATAAACTGCAACATACACCCAGGAGGCAGGGGCGAGGGACTGTGACTGACGGGGCACCAAGGTGGAGCACTGCTGCGTGCCTCTCACGGTAGCTGTAGGTAAGCTCAGACACAGCCTGGATGCAGAAATACAAGGGCAACAAGTAGCGAACTGCTCAAAGGTGTTTCCCCTGTACAAAATTTCCATGCTGAAAAACACACAGAAGAGCCATGAGAAGTACTGGAAAACAGACCCAGGAAACCATAGTGTTCACAGAAGCAGCTCACTTTCTTTCAAAATGACCTAAGTGTACACTGCACTACCAAAACACCACCCAACCATCACTGCCTCTACAGCAGGAGGGCAAACTTTATGCTTTCTAAGCTTGGTCTTATTTGCCATGCAGAACCAAGGCAGGAAAGATCCTGAGAAAGCTGGTGTCAAGTCTTTGATGTCAGTATGCATGTTGCCAGTGCCTAAAATAACTTCCCCTAGTTAATGGTATAGATTTTTGCTATTTACAATTGAGAAGCTACACTGAAAGGCAGTAATTACGAAGCCAATCCTACCTCTCACTCCAATTAGTTGGATTTCTGCTACCTTTTTAAAAATAAAAATGGCAAGTCATATTTTTATAAGCATCTTTTTCTTTACAGTTAACTTTACTTTTTTCTTTCCCTTTGTGTAGGTATACAGGACATATATTTAATGTTCTTAGGGGTTTTTTTAAATAAAAACCAGTTACACCAAATTTGCCTTTCTCAGAAATTCCGACTTTCTTTAAGCTACAGCTTAGATTTATTGCAACATCTTCCCATGGACTTTGAGGTTCCATTTTCACAGCAGATGTTTCAATATATCTTTTTTTTTTTTTTTTAATATCAGAAGACATCTGGACAGTAAAAATATCAGAAGATGTCAGAAGCACTTACTGTTTTGCCAAAAATGTTGCAGTTTATTTGCTGCATGCTCTAATGACAATCAGTGCTCATGCCCCAAATGTATGCACTGAGCATGAGCAAATGGCCAATTTTTCACTTTTCTAAGAAAACAAAGATGGAGATGAAGACAGAACTTGTTTCGTGCAAACGGTTTTTTTTTTTTTTTTTTTTTTTTTTTTTTTTTTTTTGAGGTAAGAAAAAACTTTTGCTGGATGGGAAGACAGTTCTTATGGACCAAAAATTAAATAACCTTTATTAGGGAACTTTTAAAGAGCTGGAGATCCTGACCATAGCATTTATTTACTCAAGGGCCATAAACATTTTCCAAACACACTAAAGACAGTTTCAAAGGACAGGTATTGAGGTAAGGAGGGATGGAACAAGATGATCATTAAGGTCTCTTCCAATCCAATCCATTCTCTGATTTTATGATTCTGTATACAGGTTTCTTAAGATCAGAAAAATGTGTGAGTCACTGCTGAACCAATAGTCTGTTTTGGGCACTTGAGAAGTCAGAGATGCATTTTTAAGTGCCTTCTAAGGATGAGGGGAGTAGCAAACCACATCCCAGATGAAAGTAAAGGGATTTAAATGGTGACCCACACCCTGTATTATCACCCTTCCTCTTCCTTGATTCCCTCCTTCAGAAAAGAAGTTATCTGATAAAACCTTACAGTGAACTGACTTGAATTCTTTAGTACGTTCAGGATCTAAAATTACTTTCTGAGAAAATCATTTGGTGTTTGCTCAGTGTTATTTCCACATTCTAGTTCATAGGTCCAAATTACTATGATTGAAGTGGTCCACTGGGAAAGACATCCAAGAAACACAGTTGCTGCTTGGTGTTCTTGGTCCTTTTTCACTCTGAAGATGACAGCAACCTCCTCATTTCTTTCCCAGGTGCTGAACTGGGCCCTTGAGCTGTTAAATTCTTTTCTGAAGGTTCAGTGTAAGTGTAATTCAGTTACAATCTGTGCACTGTTTTCACATTAATTGTCACAGTCTTTCATTGTATTGGCTTATAACAAATCCCACTGTGTCCCATATGAATTGCAAGTACTTTCCACTGTAAAATAAACAATTACATTTGACTAGAAAATATTTGTTAATAAAAGTTCAACCAGCCATACCCACCAGACTGGCTGATGACTGCTTGAGAGAATAATATTCCTACCATTTAAGAGCATCACATGTAACAAAATAAATATTTCTTTAAGTAATTTTCAAGTGAGTTATCATCCTTGTCTATCAAAGGTCAAATACATTTCTTTCTGTGAAGAAAATTATATGCCAGACATAGGAGTTTATCAGCAACAACTCAGCAGAAGTAAAGTGTCATGACTCTACTAAAGGTAATGGTACTATACCAGTTCCCCTGGCTGAAAGCAGGGATGATGCACTCAATCAGCAGAAATCCAACAGCCTCTGCCATTGTTAGTAATTACTTCTCTTAAAATCATTAGAGCAAACTTAGTATCACAAAAGTAAATCTTTGCCTCTGCCAAGCTAGTAAGAAGACAATGAAAGTTGTAACATTATTATTTACTAGGACTCTCACTGACTATCACACACAAGACATTTGAAAGTTAATATAAATAATGTAATAAATTAGAATTTATTTCCAAGTAATATCATTCAGTCACAGTCTTCTTTTGTTTACCTCTGGCTTTGGAGTCAGTAACTCAGAAAGCACATTTTTTCTTAAACAATTAGAAAAAATAATGTTGGTTATATATTGTATTAATGAGAAAGCAACAAGTCAGGTTCAGGATAACGTGTCACTGCTTTGTGACAGCTCAATGATTTACTCCTCAAAACAAGTTTGCCCCAGTCACATACTAGCTGCAAAGTATGGATGTCATTTCAAAATATTTAAAAAACTACCTGAAGAACCTGTCTGTGGCATGTTGCTTGCTCAGCACTGCCACAGTTAGGTACCTCAGCATCCTAGACTTTTGAAACCACTGGAAATGAGGCTTTTTTCCTCTAAAGCAAAGCAGAGGATCCCTATTTCTGTACCACCAGGCACCAGGAAAAGGTTAAACCTCCTTGCATTGCAGGGGAAATCTGGCTGTACTTCCTCATGTGCTGGCTAAAACAGTGATTGCTAAATTATCAAATTAAGGCAGTGGTACAACGTCAAGAACCACAGCCATGTTCAGAACAATTCAGTTGCTTTCTCCAGCTATTTGGCTGACCTTCACTGTCCCAGCTCCAAGGATGGAGAGAGCAGCTGGGGTCAGCTGCGAGCACCAAGATATACCCCAATCTGTGCCATCTCCTCGCCCACTAGCATGCTTTGGGGTTTAACCACTGGATAGAGGTTAATGTGGTCTCCTGCAGAGGTCAAGGATCCTGGCAGGGTCAAGCACCCTTCCAAATTAAAGCAGGGGCTCTTTTCCATGGATCACATCACTGGTGGAGAGGGTCCACCAGTATCTGTATGGTCCCTCTGCCACACACCCCATGAAAGAAGCAATGCTGTGTGAAAGGCCACAAGCCCTTGACCTGCTCTGTGGCAAGACACAGCTCCTCTGTCTTCTCCAACTGAACCACAAAGTGGTGCAGGTAGAAACTCAGGGTCATAGCTCTTACTGGCTCCCCTGGCCCTGGTTTCTCTGGGAACACGTACTTCCCAGTGCCAAGAGGCATCAGGGAACCTGTGATAATGGGGATGCCAAAACCTTTCAAAAACCATCTCACTCCGGTACATCTCGACTCCCTGTTTCCAGTGGACTCTCTGGTTACGAGTCCCACAGGGAGCTGAGGGCTTTTACCCTCTCATCAGTCACTGGGAACTTTATATCTAAAAGAAATAGGAAATCTCTGTAATAAAAAGCAAGCCAAACTGCTCTCAATTTTCCTGAAGTGAAAGCAACAAGTGAGAAAAAGTGAGCACAGGACTTGACCTTCTGCTACGTACTTAATTCTTCTGCCTGCAGAATAATATATGATACCACACATTCAGTACGCTCATAATATGGAATTGCATTTTCCTGTTTTCCGAATAGTCACAAATAGACTTGACCAAAGAAACCTGATGCCCCTTCACCACCACTGCCACACACACTACAGTTCTCCCTCTGCTTCCACGTACAATGATACACTTTGGCCAAAAAAGAGAATCTTAAAAACGGCAAAGGGAAAGACAAGAATGCAAATCTGATGCCAAACCTGTTTATATTTTATATATCTGTAAAGCCTTTACAAATGAAAAGTAAACACATGTAATTTATTAGACACACCCTGATAGTTTCATTATCAAAAAGAACTTTTGAGCAGCACATTTCAGTACATGCTTCCACTGAAATTAAGCTGTGCTAGATTCAAATGAAGTTTAGACAATAAACATCTGCTGCAAAAAAAGTCTTAGAGAACTCAAGGGTTTTTCTTAAGTGAATAAGCTGGCACTTTACAGCCTCAGGAAAACAAATAGCTGCTTTTCTTGGCTTCTGGCTTTTAGACACCAGTTTGAATTTTTAAATACCGAGTAGCACACATGTACACCTCACAGGGGAGCTCCCGCATGGTTTAATTCGTGGTTGTTAAAGGGAAGGCATTTTGTCTTCTTTTCCCGTCTCCCAGCGCTCCCGACCTATTCCCCCCACTCCAAACTTCAGTAACTGTTCTCAAATTTCCATTAGCGCTGCGGCCTGAACCTCTGGGGTGACAAACATCTTGTTTAAGTTACCCGACGTGTCCTCGGCGTGATGGTCTCACAGAGAGAACACCGTTCTACCCACGGGGTGTGCGGACCCCTAGACCCGGGGTTCCCACGCGGCTCGATGCCGCTCCGTGCCAACCACCACTCCTTTGCGCCACACCCCGAGCGGTGGCTTCCCGCTCCGACAGCCGGACCGGCACCGCACCTGGGCCGCGCCGTCGGCCGGGCGGGCAGCGGCGGGAGCATCCCGGGCAGCGGGAGAGGGGCACGGGCGGGCGGGGCGGGGAGCACGGGTACCTGCTGCGTCCGCGCCGCGTCCCACGGCGCTCCGCGGCCGCCGCGTCCGACTTCTCCGCCTGCGCGGCGCCGCTCGG
>VZUI01054911.1:0-39027 GCA_013401135.1 Cettia cetti | reverse complement strand
GGGGGGGGGAAAGACGTGCAACATTTTAGCTATCCTGTTCCAACAGCTTTAAATGAAAAATAAATCTTTTCTCCTTCACCCCACCCAGGTGCCAAATGATTTCATTTGGAAATGCAAGATCATTATCTTCCTTAAAAAAACAAAACAAAACAAAAAAACCACAAAAAAATCAAACAGAAAAGAGTGAAATCAAAAGAAAACCTCTGGAAAAAGTTAAAATAAAACACTCCACTGAGTCCAATGCAGCAAGTGGGAGTTAGGCTGCATTCTGCCAGGTTCCCTGGTGTGGCTTTCATCCCAGTTCAGGGCAGGACAGGATTCCCAAGTCTTCACAAGAATCCCAGGACAGTGGAGCTGGTTCCCATGACCCATGCTGGCACAGGCTTTGCAGGACACAGTGACACAGCCAAACATCTTACAACCCATGAGCTTGCCAGGAGCAGAGACCCCACACCTCGTGGCAAGTCAGAGCAGAAGAGCTTCAGAGGCGAGAAGTGGCAATGGGGCTGAGGAACCCCAAGGGGCCAGGCAGCACAGCACCAATACTGGAATGGGTAGTAGGGGGCTGGTGTTTCCCTCAGCACCTCCCCACACACGCTTGCAGTCCCCAGCAGCATCCCCAGCCCTCAGCTGTTACAGTTTAGGTTGCATGGGGAGCGGGAATGCCAGCAATCAGGCATCCAGAAGGGAATCCAGGCCTGGTTCAATATTGAAAGAAGAAGGGCTTTGAAAGGAGAATGCTCATTTCCCTGTTTTGTCCCTTGCCAAGAAAACCAGGGGGATGGAGGAAGGGGCGAAGGGGTGGGGGGAACAGTGGAAAAAATGTCTTGGCTTGGCCCTCTCTGCCTTTTATCTCATGGGCAGCCTGCCGAGACAGGGTCTTCCCCCTGCTGAGCCCTCTGGCAGATCAAATGAAAGGAGAGAAGAGTTATAACTCTCCTGACTGCAGCCCCCTCCCTTCAAGGAAAAGGAGAGGAGGAAAAAGCAAATGGCCCCATGATGCCAACAGTTCACACCCCAGCTGGATGGGAAACATCGTGAAAAGCCAGCCCCTCAGCATCCGTGGGGGGCCAGGAGACATTCTTCCCAACCAACAAAGGGAAGTCCAGAGAGATCCAGATGTGGTTGGAGGGTGGGCCGTGTCCCCATGGAAGAATGGGGGAACAGTGCTGCTTCATGGCCTTGAACCAAGGGGGAAGGTCACCAGTGGTCCTGGCAAGCATCTCCCACAAGGTTCCCACTGTGCCTGTTCCTCCATCGTGCCCGACCTTTCAGAGCCAGCTTCAAGCAAATAGCTTAATTAAATGCCTTTATTCCAAGGACTCCCTCTGCGTGTTTGTGTATTTGTGGATTAGCAGTTAATACAGTAAGAGGCTTTATTGTAACTAAATTGATTTCTTCATCATTTTTTTTTTCCTTCTGGATGCTTTTGTCCCCTTTTCCCACTCCCCAGAGTGTTTTCCCTCATCACAGGATTTCCCATGCTGATCCCCACCTTCACTGACAGATGGCACAGATAAGGGTGTGGTGGTGAAAAGATCACAGTAAGAACCTATCCATCAAGATCTGAGGGACTAATGACATGGAAGGCATTCTTTTTTTAGGGTGGACATGTAAGTAAGGGAGGATTTGCTCTATTATTGTATAGGGCAGAAGAGACACCTGCTGTTAATAGGGTGTTTGCCTCGACAGCATGGTGAGCACAGGCAGGGTAGGGAAAAAATCTCTAGCCATCCCCAATCCAAGACCACTTTATTTCCCAAGGTAAGGAGGCCACAGGTCTCCAGAGGGAAACCTCAACTCCAGGCCCACCTCCAGACCCCTGAAGATCGTTTGGCAGGGTCTGTGTAATCCCACAATCTTCTACCTCCTAGCTCAATTCAACTTCCCTACATTATAATTAAATCATTAACTGCCTGTAGCATGTTGGCCCAATTATGATTGCAACATAACCATGTGGAATTGGGATCAAGGAATGCCCAACTTTGATAGCCCATCACCCAGTATGTCCAGAGTACTCCAAAAGCTCACAGTGTTCACAGCTGTGTGCTGTGAGTTCACAGGTAAATGCAGCCATTACTCAGTCGGGGACTTGGATACCCTTCTGGGCTTCCCGGGATGGGCACAGACCTGGGCTCCACTTTCCTTCCTTTTTTTTCCTTTGCCTCTTCCTTCCTTCTGTACAGCCTGTCTGCTCCTTCCTGCTTTCCCTCTTCCTCACTTTCCTCCTTCCCTCCTGTTCTCCTTCCTTCCCTCCTTCTTGCCCCATGTTTCCTGTCCTTCCACAGGCCAGCAGAGCTGCCCTCTTTGCTTCCCCTCCCTGGGCCACAGGAGCCAAAACCATAATTAAACTTGGCTGGAAGGAATGTGAATCAAAAGTCTGTTAAAAAAGAAAAGAAACAAGGGTACCTGTGGGATTACGTGAGCCAGAAAAATGCAAAGCCGGCTTCCAGCCACCCATAAAATAGATGCCGTCTCCTTTCCCATTGGCAGGGTTTGGCTGAACACAAAAGAGGATTTTTATAGGAGTTATTTATAGCCTGAATGAATAGTGGTGTGTCTGTCAGCGTGTTTCTGCCTCTCAGTATGAGCCCAGGGTGCCAGCCTCGCCAGGTGATACCACACTGGGTTTAGGATGGCACCTGCAAATGGGAGACCCAGGCAAACCTTCCTGCAGGGACAGAGGTGACAGCAAAAGAGGATAAATCAGGACAAGAAAGGATGGGAAGGAGCAGTTGAGGGCAAATGCTGCTTGCCCCCAGCAGCTTCACCTTGGCCAATGTCACATGCACCTGCCTGGTGACAAGCAATGGGCTGTTCTGGCCCACAAGCCACTACTCCAGGTGGATATCCCTGGGATATCCATTGTTCAGCCCTCTCTAACCTCTTCACTCCCAGCCTGGCTGCTTTTCCTCTTCCCTGGTTTGATGGAGATATCTGAGAAACCTTCCCCCCCGTTTGCACCATGAGCTGGCTCAAAGATTCATCTCTTTGTGAACAAGATCAGTTTAAAATCATCCCCAAACTCCATGAAAAGCTCAAAAGTTGGCAGTTCAAGAAGTACATTCATTAAATAAAGAGGGGGAGAAAAAGAATAGGCAGAGAGGAGGGGGAAGAAAAAAAGATTACCTTGCTGAATTAATCAGGCTTCACTGTAATGTTCAGCCTCAGATTTTATTTCCTGTAATAAGCCCATTAATACGGGTGTCTATAGCAGGGGGCTTTTAGCAGCAGGCACCATTAGTGTAACAAGGAAGGGCTAATAGAGTTTTATTGGAATTTTTACTCCGACATCACAGCCTTTTAAAACAGCTGTCTCAATAGGCATTATTATTCTGATTAACATTTAGACAGCACAAATCTTAGTGATGCCCTTGGTGTCCCACAGGTTTTATCATGATCATTCCAAGTTCCTGATGTGTCGGCTAGTCCTTTCCAGGGCAGAGGGAATTTTAGACCCCAGCAGAGGCTGAGGGTCATTCCTTTTCTCCTGTGCCAATGGATCTGCTACTTCTGAGGTGACCTGACAGGCTGTGATGGAGCAAGGTCCTGCTGTTACTGAAGCACACTGGAAGCAGCTGGAAACAGACAGAGGCTATTTGAGCATCTCTGATCCCAAGAGTAATTTAAAAGCAGGATGGGAAGGGTTAAAAAGCAAGCTGGCATCCTGGGGACCCATCCTGGCTTCACTCTCATTCTGTTTCTTGATTGTGTGAGAATTAAAAATTTGATTTTAAAAATTAAATTTAAACTAGATTTTTTTTTTTAAATTGTCAGAATTAAATATTAAGATGGCAGTTTGGGTGTGCTAACCCAGGGGTTTGTTGCACAGCATTATTTTGGGGCAGCAGCCAGGCCTAGGGCTGGAAAACCTTTTTCTTCATATCTTCAAGACCTGGGCCAGATGGGACAGAGCCATCCAAGCCAGAGGAACTGCAAGGGTGTCACACCAAGGATGTCCCAAGGATCCTACAAAAGCCCAGAGGCAACTGCAGGGTTGTCACGGGGGCTCCCACGGCCAGGTCAGCCAATGAGGTCTGGCCTCTGTGCAGTTGATCCTGTTTGAGCCATAGGGAAACTGAGGCACAAGACAGGGGTGCAGCGCCTTTTCCACAGGGTCAGCACAGGAAACCCAGGAGTCCTGGCTCCCCACCCAAGCACAAAGCCATGAGGCAATGGAGGAGCTGCCCTCATACAGAGACAAATGCAGTCAAAATAAGCAAGGAATTAAACACTAAAAGCAAACAGGCTGCAAATGGATTTTTGGCTTTTATTTGTCGAGTTTTGTTTCATGAGGGCAATTTATGAGCATATTTTGTTGTGGTCGAGCCTTTCACTGTGCATGTGGAGCAGCAGCTGGTTCATCCCTGCTCCAGCCATATCCTGTGGGTCTCAAACCACCTTAGGTACATTGAAGCAGGTGGTTTGGCTTGGAACTGGGCATGGAGCCCCAGGGGCACCAAGGAGGCTGGAGATCTACTAATTACTCATTTATTAGCATCTGATTAGTATCTCTCCACTTCCTCCTGTCTCCCAAGAGTTTTGCTTCTTGCAGGAGTCACCTCATGCCCAGGCACACCCCAGGGGATGATTTTCCACCTCAGATTGGTCCTGGCATTGCAATGTCTCGCTGCTCTTGGGGCTTTGTAGCAGACTTCTCAGCATCACTCATGATAATTAGCAAATATGTAGAGATTTCTCCTCTAGAACATAAGGATGAAGGGGGATCCCTCCCCAGAGGGAAGGCACAGATGTCTGTGAGCTTTCACAGCTGGCTCCAGCAGCAGGGGTGTGCCAGGCACAGCCAGGGTGCCCAGTATCACCTGTGCCAGATCCTGGGTGCTGCAAGGGCTCCAGCCTTCTCCCAGCATCTGCACTGCTGGAGGATAAGTCCCTTCTGCAGTCAAAGATTGCCTTCCCTTTCACTGCCCCTATCCCAGACCAGTCCCCTGCTCTCCCACCCACATCTGCTCCCCTCCATCCCCAGATAGTTTTGTTTGTGTTGAATCCATCTGGATTCTGGATGCTCCTGTTGTTTCTCTTGCTCTAAACAGAGGCTGCTGACTCCAGAATGGGGTCCCAGCATGGGAAAGGCTAAAACCTTATGCAATGGGAGGTCCCCACCCCAACACCAGGCATGCAGGAAATTTGGAGGGCCAGTGCTTACTGACCACATGGATGTTGTAATGTGATTGTATTTAATTAACAGTATTATCAGATGATTAACCAGCTAAATTCCACCCTTGGGGCTGCCATCCTGAAATCTATGCAGAGCTTGCTAGGCAGCATCCAGACATCCCATTGTGTCCACCTGGGACATGCAACCATCCCACAACTCATAGTTCCCCAAGGACTCTGAAAATGCCTTGTAGGAAGGACGACCTGGGTGCTCTTCACTGCCCCAGCTGCTCTTGCATGGCCAGCTAAAACAAGATCTAAAAGGAGTCTGGGTTTTGATTTACATTCTCCTGGCACACAAAATCTCCCCATGGAATGGAGCCCACCTGCTTCAGGGCACCAGATTGTTTAGCATCGGCATAAAATTATTAATTGTTTTCATGGTAAGTGCCTGATGATGTCTTTTAAGTAGAAATGGTGGCTTTAGCCTTCTCTCCCTCCCTGTTTCCCAACCTCCTCTCCTTTCTCTCTCCTTTCCTCTGTTTCTTTCTTTCATCCTTCCTCCCTTCCTCCCTAAAAATTTACTAATTTCTTCCTTATTTCATTGCCAAAACCCCTGCTCAGTCACAGGCAGCAGCAGACAAGGAGAAACTCAACAATAAGGGCAGATCCAATAGTAAAACTGGAATTAAATGACAGCCATTAACCTGGTATCAGGAAGGACAGTAAAACTGCAGCATGGCAGGAGCCAGCAGGCCTCGACTCTTTTCTTTCTGCTTAAAACACGCTGGTCACAGATTACCTTCCTTTGCTCAGTATTTTATTGTCTCACCTGCACTGGAAGGCAGGGGCAAGAGGAAGAGGTGTGGGCAGGTCTAGGGACTCAGGATCTCCAGCTCTGCAGACTCTGGCAGGTGCCAAGGACATGGACACTCAACCAAAAGTGATGAACCTGCCTTCAGTAGTTGCTTTCTACCATGAAATGCTCATGCCAAATGGTCTCTGTCCACCAGGGCTGGCTCCCAGACTGGCATCCCAGGGCTCACCCTTGGCCACTGAAGGAGTCAAGTGTCAGAGCTGGGTGCTCTATGTCTCCCAAACACACAGGGCAGGCACACAACCACTGCTACAACCCATTCAAGGATCAGCTCATTTCAGTAGAGAGAACGCTCCAGGAGCTTTGGGGAAGCCACATCCCTTGGCAGATTGATCCACTTGTTTCAGTGGTGTCAGAAAATGGTACAGAAATGAAAATAAATTCCTGGGCACACCCCCGCAAGCATCTCTGCATCTCTGAATCCCCCACTGGGTGAATCCCTTGCTCCTTGGGACAGCTTGTGCCAGCCTGGTGCAGTAGCTTTCTGTCCCTTTCCTAATCCCTCACAGACCCACTAATGCACCACAAAGGGTGCAAACATCTCTATGGGACCCCAGTGGATTTTAATTCATTTATTCCATGCTTGAGCTCCTCTGACTCTCCCCACCACCTGTCCTGTTTATTCTTCCAGAGCTCAGGGCAGCGATTACAGAGGACATTTCTGCCCTCATGTTGGGAAATGGAGACTCAGGACAAGGATGACCTAGTCACAGAGATAACTTCTCCCAGGATTTCCAACAGCTCCCCTGGAGAAATCAAACAGCATCAAGGAACATCCTTATGGGGAACCCCAATAGGCCTCAGTTCCTTTTTGATGCTCCCAGGTCAAGAAAAACAGCAGAGTACCGCACAGGGCCTCCACTCCCTCATCCCTCACCAGCTAGACTTTTTTAATCTCCCTGCAATAAATCACTTTTTAATTACAACTGGACTGCAACTACCAAAATATAAAAGCCTTTGGGCTTTACAGCACACCAGTGATGGTTCCTATGAATTGCAATGCCTTTCCATCCCCAGCAGCTCCATTTGCACCATTCCGATGCCTCCCTTCCAGCTTGTTTTACACCCCTGTGAACAAGCTAAAAGTATAAGGGCAAGAGGAGGTTGGATCCATTGTGAGGAAGTGGGGAGCTCAGCATAACCAGAGTCAAGCTCTTGCACCTGGTTGTACCCCCTCCTCGTCCTCCTCTAACTGCTGCTTTCATCTGAAACTGCTGTTTCAGATTTCACGGGGGAGGTTGTTTTAATTAAAAAAAACCAAACAAAGTAATTCTCAGGCCATCTCTGAGATTTTTTAGAAGTAGATAAACTTGAGCAGCTGGTACCTGCAGCCTGTGCCCTGGCACAGGCACCAGCCCTCCTCGGCATGCACTGCCTCCCCAGCCTCCATCCTAAATCACAACACAACAAACAGGCTGTTCATTAGGTGCTGTTTAATTAAGCAATATGGATCCTGCCTCGATATTTACAATCCCACTTGCCCTGATTTATTGGAGAGAGTCCCATTTTTAAAGACGGCGACTGTAAAGTTTAATACCGCTTGACTTAACTGCGAGTTTCATTTACGGCCGCGGGCCGAGGCGCGGCAGCGCGGGCTGGGAGCCGCCGGGCCATTAAATCAGAGCTAACTGCGCGTGCAGGGAGATGACTAGCTTCGTTACAACCGGTTCAGCGGCTAATTACCCCGAGCCGGATTGCCACACTTAAGTCAATTTGTTGCCGCTTTCCGAGGACCCTGGAGAACAAGCCGGGAAGTTGGAGCGGAGGCACTTGTTGCAATGGAAAGGGCTCACGATCTGGACAGCAGCAGAGACCAAATGGACTCTGCTTGTCCCAGGAGAGGAGAAATCAGGTTTGCAAGAGGCCAAATTCCCAGCAGGGCAGCCCCGATGCCCTGGAGGAATGTGTGTACAATGACCCCTCCAAACTCAACAGTCAGCCACCAGCTCCTCTCCATAGCGTCAGAGCACCTGGGCAGCACTGAGGTCAGGTAAAGGCAGTTTGTGGGCTCTGGGATGAGGCAATCAAAGATAGGACCAGCATGTAGAATGGCATCCAGCATCCCACAGGCCAGGAGACCCTTCCATCTGTCCCAGCCCCATGGATGGGGGAGCGACGCACAGATGGGGCACAGGGAACACAGCCCTCCCCATGAACTGTTGTCTTGGAGGTAGGAGGAGAGCATTTCTCTTTACAAGGAAATTCTTGCCCCCAGGAGCACACTCACAGACTCAACAAGGAGAGGGGTCTCATTAGAGAGTTGTGAGAATGGCTCATTAATGACAAATAAAAACTATTTGTGAGGATGTGAGAGTACACAGTGCTTGGCATCCCCCCATATCACTGTCCATCACCTACCCCTGGAGGGTCCCAGGGCTTTCCTGGAGGGAAAGGGATGAGAGCACAGACAGAGGTGAATAGAACATCTTCCAGCTCGGCCCAGAGTCCAGGCTGCAACTATCCCACCCCATGGGTGGGCACAGTGAAGCAGGGAGCAGCACCAGGAAGAGAACTGGATTCCCAGGCAGCCCCCAGGGGAGTGATGAACCAGCCCGTGGCTGCATCCTAGCAGCACCTATACCTACAGCAGGCAGCATGAGGGCTGCTGCCCAGCAGTCCCAGCCAGAGAGGATGAAGAGGAACAGCTCCAGGGCTGAGCATCTTAGCCAGCAGCCTCCCTGCAGCAAGTCTGCCAGGGCTCAGCCCTCTCCCAGGAGCTGGCTAAGCCTTGGGCTGCATCCATTCCTCTTCCCTGTTTCCCACTCCTCCACAAGCCTGCAGCACTCAGAGACAGACTCAGAGCTCCCCCCAGGGAGGAAGAGGAGGCAGCACAGAGGCAGGGACAGGAGCAACAGGCATTGGGCTGCCGGCACATCCCCTGAGCCCCGTGTTAACCCCCACCAACAGATGGGGTCTTCAGCAGAGACCCCAAACGGGGGTGAGAGCCATGAGACCACAGGTAGAGGCACTTTGCTTCCAGGTTTTATTGTGCAGGGGGGTTGTGCCCCTCCATGGGGCAGAAGAACTCCCAGTCCCACCAGTGATACTGTACTGGTAAGAAGGATAATGCCTTTAGTGGTGGTAGGAGCATGCCATGGGGGCAGAAGACAGAGCCTGGGATGGTGAAAGAGACAAAGAACACCACCTACACAAGGATTCCACTGGATTAGGCCCTGAGTCCCTGAACAGGCAAAACCAGTCCCAAAAACCAGCCAAGCCATGACAAGCTTCAGGAGAATCTGGGAGCTCACAGGGGTCACTGACATGAATTCCCAGACCTAAGTTCTCACCACTCCCAGCTGACTCGTGGCCTTACTGAGCACACCAAATGATACAAACTTAAACCTCTACTGTTGGCGCAGCACTGTCAAGCCCACCACTAAACCATGTCCCTATGGGTCATATTTACATTTTTTTTTGGATACTTCCAGGCACAGTGATTCCATCACTTCCGTGGGCAGCCTGTTCCAATGTCTGACCACCCTTTTGGTGAAGAAATATTCCCCAACATCTAATCTAAACCTCCCCTAGCACAACTTCAGGCTACTCCCTCTTGTCCTATCATTAGTTATCTGGGAGAAAAGACCAACCCCCACTTGGTTGAGCTAAACTCCTTTTCAGTTAGTGGTGGAAAGCAATAAGATCCCCCCTCACACTCACATCCTAGGACTGGTGGCTCTGCTGCTCCCCATCACAGCTTCTCGGCCCTCTTCTTGTAGTGCACCTCAGGGAGGCTCCTCAGGCGCTCAGCCGCCTGCAGGGCACAGCACAAGGGACAGCCCGGGGCCGGTCCCAGGGACAGCCCAGGCACACAACCCCCTGGCTCCTCCAATCCCCCTGAGCTGCACTCACCTGCTCTGGGGTGAGGTCCCTCTGTGCCTGTGCCAGCATCTCGTATCCCACCATGAACTTGCGGACGGTGGCAGAGCGCAGCAGGGGGGGGTAGTAGTGGGCATGGAGCTGCCAGTGCCTGCAGTCCTCCTCCAGGTGGGGGCCTGTGGGGGCGCCTGCAGGGGGGAGAGGCACTGCATGAGATGCAGGAGGGGACAGGTAAATGATGAGAGGATTGTGGAGCCACACCACTCACCATGCCAGCCCATGGAGTAGGGGAAGGAGACTTCAAAAAGGTTGTCGTACTTGATGAGCAGCCTCTGCATGATGGAGGCCAGGCCTGCAGAGAAGTGACAGTGATTCACACCTCGAGCTGGCCAGCAGCTTGCCAGGTGTGCGGTGGGGTCACCTGCAGCACCTCTCCCTGGGTGGACTTCGGCGACAGGCAGGAGGGATGCACTTGGTAATTCCCACCCCTCCCACTCACACAGGGAGTCCGAGCAATGCAGCAGAAGAAGCTCCCCAACAAAGCAGGGAGTACCATATGCTTCATCACCCCAAAAGGGCAAGAGTCCCACCAGCAGTGCTCGCTGTGCCTGAACAACTAGTTCTTATCCTAACAAAACACAGGTGCCATTCCCCTCCTCGGTTAAGCTTGGCAGCCCCCACCCCAAGAACATAAGCCCTCCAGCACCAGCACGGCTGCCTCCCAAAAAAAGGTGAAGCCCAAAGGACACGGGATGGGGTACAACAAAGCTCAGAGCCACTCACTGTCCTTCTCACTATCACTGAGGTCCTGGAGGCGACAGACATGGCGGCGGGGCAGCAGCAGGGTCTGGTAGGGCCACGTAGCCCAGTATGGCACCACGACCAGCCAGTCTGCATTCTCCACCACCAGCCGCTCCTGCAGGGCACAGAATCACAGAATCGGTTAGGTTGGAAAAGACTTTTGAGACCATCAAGTCCAACCGAAGACCTAACACCACCTTATCAAGTATGCTCTGAGCCACATCCAGTCTTTTTGACTCTATCACCTACCTGGGCAGACCACTCCAATTCCCACTCACTCTTTCAGTGAAAAATTTTTTCCTGATGTCTAGCTTAAACTTCCCCTGGCATAGCTGTGTTGTCTTGTCCTGTAACAGGTTGCCTGGCAGAAGAGACCGACCCTCGGCTGACTAAAACCTCCTTTCAGGAGGCTGTATAGAGTGATAAGGCCTCCCCTAAGCCTCCTTTTTTTCCAGGTTAAACATCCCCAGCTCCCTCAGCTGCTCTTCACAGGGCTTGTGTTCCAGATTTTTCACCAGCCTTGCTGCCCTTGTCCAGATGAATTCGAGCATCTCAATATTCTTCTAAACTGGGGGGCCCACAACTGGACACAGTATTTAAGGTAGAGCCTCACTAGTGCCAAGTACAGGGGAAGAATGACTTCCCTGCTCCTGCTGGCTACACTACTGATACAGGCCATGTGCCATTGGCCTTCTTGGCCAACTGGGCACACTGCTGGATCATGTTCAGTCAGCTGTCAACCAGCACACCCACTTCCCTTTCTGCCTGGCTGCTGTCCAGCCACTCTGTCCCCAGCCTGTAGCACTGCAGTGGGGTGTTACACATGGTGCTTGACGGGGACATGCACAGTCCCAACTGTGGCACTCCTAGGGCTCAGCTCCTGCGGGTTGGGGAGCCCACCCAGCACACAACCAACTCCCAGGGAAGGGATATGGACAACATGCCTGTCTTTACCTTTCGGCAAGCCTCCTGCTCAGCATACTCCAGCAGCATGGGCACACCGTGCTGGCTCAGGTGCTGGCGCTGGGTCCGGTCCTCCAGGCATGCCTCATTTGGGAGGAAGCTGCTGGCCCACACCTGGGAGGGACATTGGAGCACAGGACTGAGATGCTCATACCCCTCACTTGCGGGGGAACCCCTAGTCACGCTGCCCATCTGGAGGTCCCTGCTGCCACCAGGTGGAGAGTCTGGCATGTGGCAGCCACAAGGGACAGTCTCCAGAGGGTAGGTGACAGGACAGACACAGGGGTATCTTCACTGCAAAAAGCTTCGGGACCAGGGCAGGGGGATTGCCATTCACATCTGCCCTTGCTGTAGGATCACCACAGGGACTTGTAGTTTAGCCAGGTCACAGGTGCCTCACCTGGCAGTGGGGGTGTGGGTTGGAACAGCCCATCATCGCTCCCTTGTTCTCAAAGATCTACAAGAAAAGGAAGAGGTGCAGCCAGCAGGTCCCAGCCACAGGGCCTCCACTGTAGGCTGTCATGGTGACCCCAGCACAGCAGGGAAGCAACCCACAGGAGAACAGAGCCTCACACCCACATGGAAAGGCTCAAAGGCTCAAAGGGCACAAAGCAGGAAACCCACACACAACACTACCGCCAGAATACCCAGTGCTGGCTTCCCACCTTCACACACAAAAGGGCAGCCCCCACCAGCCCCACACCTGCACCCAGGGGTAGGAGGCACCCAGCTCAGTTGCCAGCTCTGTCCATGCATCGATGACAGCCCGGATCTCTGGCAGGGACATGAGGGGCAGCGTCAGGTCTGACCAGGGGTGGAAACACATCACCTTGCTGTAGAGGAAACAAGCATAGCTGTGACTGTAGGTGTCCCTGGAGACCCTCACAGCTTTGCTGGGTGCAGTGGGACAAGGGACAGGGCCAAAACCCCCAGAACGACCCCCAAAACTGAGCAGGTTTGTACAGAATAGGCACTTCATGAGAGGAGCAGGCCCAGTCCAGCACCATTCCACAGGATCTTGACAAATTGTGTCTCCCAAATCCACTGGAGCCATGTAGGTACTTACCACACACCCCGGGCCGGGGCAGCTCGAAACAAGGGGTGATCACTGCCATCTGGGGAAGGACAGAGAGTGGGCAGGCAGAAGGTGCTGAGGCAGAACCCAAGCCTCTCCAGGCCACCCTGCAGCAGCCCCAGGATGCAAGTCGAGGGGTCCCCAGCAGTCTGCTCGGCTCCCCTAAGTTACCAGGCTCTGGAGCATCAGGCTGCAGTGCAGGGAAGTCATTTGGGAAGACAAAAGTACCCTCGTACTTGGGGTTCACCTGCCAGGGTGAGAGATGGTATGAAGGCAGGAGGGGGTGGCAGGGGAAGCCCGGGTCCTGGGCCCCCAGTGGTACCTCGCCGTTGGCCCGGGTGGCCCCGGGGCAGAGGGGATTCTTGGGGTCCCAGCGGGGCACATCCTCGGGGGGAGGCTTCTCAAGCTGACCCTGCCAAGGGCGCTTCACGCGGTGGGCCGATACGAGCACCCAGTCGTCCCGCAGCGGGTTGTACCGAACGTGCTGGTGCTCTGCTGGGAGGGAGGGCAGCGGGGCGTCAGGAACAGACCCCCCACAAAGGGGGCACACGCACTCCGTCTTGCTCAAGGGGCAGGCAAGAAGGTCTGCACGCCGCTTAATGCCCTCCATCAGCTTCACCCCTTCCTCCCTGTCCAGCCCGGGCACCCCCCCTCCTGCTCAGGGCAGGGAAGGTCCCCGATGCTCCCGCTTCCCGGGGTCGTGCTGCGCTCCGCCGCGGCTCTGAAGGGAAGGATGGAGGAAAGCAACCCCATCCGTACCGCTGGCGCGGAAGCGGCCACCCCCCTCCGCCGCCCCCGCCAGCGACGGCTCCATGCCTCCCCACTCCCGGAAACCCGGCGGGATCGTCCCCTTCCAGCCTCCCGCCCCGCCCCGCCGCGTCTCTCCTTAAAGCGGCCGCCCGGCCCCGGCGCTCACCGCTCTCCGCTCTCCGCTCTCGCCGCCCGGAGCCGCCGCCGCGATGCCGCTGCGGGGCTGGACGCTGCTGCTGGCGGCCCTGCTGCCCTCGGCGCTGCCGTGGCTGCTGGCGGCTCCGCAGCCCGCCTGCCCCGAGCGCTGCGATCGCTCCCGCGGCCCGGCGCTGCCCGCAGCCTGTCCCGGCGGGCCGGTGCCGGACGCGTGCGGCTGCTGCCGCGTGTGCGGAGCGGAGGAGGGCGAGGCGTGCGGGGGCTCGGGGCCGCCCTGCGGAGAGGGGCTGCAGTGCGTGCTGCCGCCCGGAGCCGTGCCCGTCTCGGCCACGGTGCGCAAGCGGGCGGCCTCGGGGCGCTGCCAGTGCACCAGCTCCGAGCCCGTGTGCGGCAGCGACGCGGTCACCTACGCCAGCCACTGCCAGCTGCGGGCCGCCAGCCGCCGCGCGGAGCACCTCCGGCAGCCGCCCATCATCGCCATCCAGCGCGGAGCCTGCGGGCAGGGTGAGGATGCGCGGGGGGTAAGCGCGGAGGTCCGGCCCCATCCTCCTCCTCCTCCTCCCGGCTCGGGACGCGGCTCCCCGGCCGGGCTCAGCGGAGAGCGGCCGGGGCCGGGCTTGGCCGCCGCTCAAGCTGCGCGCTGCGGCTCAGCAGGAATGCGGTGTGGCAGCGGCTGCCGAGCGCGGGGGGGGGATAAAAAACTCTGTACCCGAGTTAAACTCGGCTCCCATCCCCCGAGCGGTGATGCCGGGCTCCAAACTGGGGGACACTGCTGCGAGCCCTCAGAAGCGGGAGCGCGTCCGGCAAAGTTTGGAGAAATAACTCGAGCGCGCTCCCGTCGCGGCGCTTTGTCACCGGGAAATGCCCCGGGGAGTAAAGGCAGGAATGCAGGAGCCGTTCAGATGGGATGGAGTAAAGGGGGGCAGAGCAGGCTGCTGCCTGCCTTGGCCCGGCTTAGCAGATGCGCTCTGATTAATAAAAGACTTGCTGGAAAGGGAGAAGCCTGTTAACGGCGTGTTAAGCTCACTCTGGAGTTTTGTGTTTGTTTTTGTTGCGGATTTTGGAGGATGGAGATGGCGGCCGATAAGTAACAACGCGTGGCATTTCTCCTTCAGCGCTCTGCAGTTGTCAGTGCAGTCAAACCGAACGCAATGTGAGCACTCAGAGCCGCAGGACGGATGCAGATTATTTGTAAACGGTGTAAAAAGGCATTGGCGGGTTACGGAACGCTGTCTCAGCGGCTGGAGTGGCTGCGCTGAGCAGGAGAGCTCGGTGTGGTAGGAGCGGTGAGTGCGGGCTGTGACACAAAGCGGGGCAGCGCCGTGCCGGGATTAGCAGGGGATGATGCAGCCCCTAATACAGGCTGGATTAAACCTCGTAAACCGAGGCTGTGTATCCCTTCCAAGCCACTCAGCACCATTAGGGGGTAATGTGGAAAAATTAGCATGAATTAAGCCTTTATTTCTGAAGTCGCTTTTTAGTAAGTCAGCGCTGTTTTAGTGAGGATGAAAGCTTTTGGTATAAGTCGCACCATTTCTGAACTTCCTCTCTTTTAAAGCACATCTTTTTCTACGCTCTGCCACCATCTCTCCAGCAGAAGAACATTCTGATGTATGGTGGCTGTGTGTTCAGCTCACAGCTTTGGTGTCCACACAATTTTCTGTAGCCCTGGTTGTCCCCTCCGTGTCAAAGGCGTGTTGTGCTCCACGGCGCGTTGCTGGCGTTTGCTGACACTGGAGACAATCAAACCTTTCACACGGTTTCCTCATGCCCGGTGTAAGACAATGCCTTGTGATTTTTATTCTGGATTCATGAAACCAATACTGTTTTCTCAGCCTTTTCTGCTGAACGTTTGCAGAATTGGGGCTGTGTTTGAGCCGGGAGCAGTACGTGCCTCTGGTGAGGGATGCAGAAAATGCACGGGCTGCACAGAGTCCCTGTCTGGGAAAGCTCTGCTGTTGTAGATCCATCAGGAGGAATTCCAGACAATCATTTTGCCCTGTTGCACCTCTGGAACAAAAAGAAGGTGCTGGAGAAGCCAAGCAGTAGCACATGGTTATCCCTGGATGAGAGCAAACATTGCTACCAGCAAAGCTTTTTTTTCATATGCAAAGTGAAATAAAAAGGGATGGAGAGTAGGCTGTTAAGTGTTTAAATCCGTGTTTTGAAAAAGCATTGCTCAATATTTGGCTCCCTAAAGTAGTTAATTTTTAATTTAAAATTCATCATCAGGAGTGCTTTTTCTACATAAAGATAGAATTATCTCTAGCCATTTTTTTTTCATAGTAACAAACCCATGTAAATAACTTGGTCAGTAAAATGCAACAGCCTAGGGGAAAAGGGGATGGGAACATAGAGAAAGTGTTCAGAAAGCACTTTTTGTTGTTGTTTTGAAACTTTTTTGAAACTGACACTATTTCAGTAGCTGGTCAAGTACAGTGATGTGTATATTGCTTAAAAAAAATGTAAAACTTTTTGTAATTTTTAATTTTCATCTACTACAGTCCACTCCCAGTGCTGTTTTTTTGTTGGTCAGTGATTCCCAGGGAATCTTTGGATACCAGCTGTGGTGCAGAGGATGCAGCAGCGGCAGGAGCAGGTTGCTCTGGCTCTGTGTGCACCAGGGGGATGCAAAATGAGCCTCAAAAAGCTCAAGCCCTTCCCAGCAGTGTCCAGCTGTGCTGTGCCCACAGCATAACCAGTGCTGCACCAGCCTGGCCAGGGCTCCTGAGCTGCAGCTGTCACTAAAGAAACCTCCCCTTTCCATCAGAGCATGAGACCTGAGCTGCCAGAGGATGTTCAGGCCTGCAGAGCCCGTGCTGGTGCAGCTCAGTGTGTGTTGATACCACTGAAAAGGCACAGAGAGAAGGTGAATGTCCTCTGGCTGTGTAAGAGCATCCCACACCCAGGAGCGAGCTCAGTGCCACGACACCTCACTATTCAGTGGTGAGGTTCAGCGTGCTGGGAGGATGTTTTCTTTTTCTTCTGCAAATATGTTTTTGGTGGCCTTAAATCCCTCCTGCTGACCAAGGGAAGAAGGCTCAGCACACAAGTTAAACCAGGCTTTATTCCCTTCCTCATTTTCCCACAAGTGTTGGCAGGCGTTTTGGGGCAGTGTGCTCTTCTCTTCACACTGTAAAATATAAACTAACCTGGATTTGTCCTTTCCTCACCAACCCGAGGAAGGAGGACATTCCCTGTGGTTGCTCTCCATTTCTGCCTGGTTTTGAGCTGGTTTTACATGTTTTGATGTTTTTCTTAGGTTTACTCTGTCTGATGTGGTAACCCCGTGAGCTCAGCAGCCCTGGCTTGCTGGCATCTGTCACAGGTGCTCACACCTGGGTCGCAGGCATGCTCACAGCACCGTGGCACTGCTGGGGCTTGGTGGGAGCTCCTATGGCTCAGATTAAGCAGCTCACGGCAGCTTGATTGCCCGGGGAGAAGGCAGAGGTGAGGGGCAGCTCTCAGTCTAAGAAAGCTCTGTATCGCTGAGATACAGACTTTGCTACTCCATCGCCTGATTTCACAGTTCTAGACACAGAGAGGGGGAAGGAAAAAAAAATAAATAAATAAACGCTCAGTTTCTTGCGGAGTGGCTGAGTTTGTGTTTTGAAATGCACCAGGCGAAACTGCATCCAAGTGTCTCTGTGTGATTATCTGGCAGGAGAAAAGGACCTCTGCGGTCAATAAGCCATTTGTCATTCACTGAGTCCTCTAAAACAGCCTGAGAGAGAGCTCAGTGCAGCAGAGGATGGGCAGCAGGAGATGGAGCTGCCTGCATTCCTGTGCCCGATGGTGCTGATGGGCTGGCAGTGCTGAGCCTGGAATTACCGGGGCAGGACAGAAATTCAGCCGGGAAATCTGTGAAGGTTGGGAACTCGGCCAGATATTTATCAAGAGGGAAGTTGATACTGTTGTTATGAACAAGGCTTTCAGCTGTTTCCCCGAAGATAATAACAGGCACATGGTGGTGGTTTTATTGTTATTATTTGTGTGCTGAAGAGGTGTTGGGAGGCTTTGGCAGGTTACTTGGCACGTGCCAAGTCCATTAAAAACGACCCAGGAGGACCAGGTTTTTAGGGTCTGAGTGCACAAATGAGCATTCCAGTGCTGCTAAGTTTTCATCTCCTCCCTCAGTTGCTGTTTGGGTGGTCTGAATATCATTCTTTTCCAACTTTTCTTCAGTCTGTTTTGCAGCAGCAGGAGAAAGGAGGGAGGGAGGGAGAGAAGAGGCAGCTGAAGGCAATGGAAATAAATAGCAACATCTTTCCAGAAGAGAACCAATTCCCAAGTGTGGGATTAAAAATCTTTTTCCAAAGCCAAGTACTCAGCTTGGAGAGGAGGCCACTGTAAGAAGTGGTTTGTCACAAGAAGCTCACCTTTTCCCCTCTCCACATCTAGATTTCCTTCCTGGGGAGCAGGCAGTAATTTTGCAGTCTCCAGACTTCAAACAGTCAAGTCAGTAAATACAGATTTGGAAAGATTCAATCCTTTCATCTCCTGGGCTTTGAAATTTAAAGGTACCTGTGGACTGGGCAGGAATACTTGAGGCCATGAGTAAGCAGCAGGAGTGTTGTTAAGCAGATTTGGATGTGAGGGAGGCAGCATATCCCGAGCAGCTCTCGGGCACTGCCGTCCAAGAAATAAGAGAAGCTGGAAAATATTTTTCAAATGTGAATTTACGTGTGCTTGGAGTGAAAGAAGGCAACGTCAGAAATAGAAACTGGGGTACTGTGGAACTTGCCTTGTGTTGTAAATACAGCCATTCCTCACTCCCAGAAGCTGCTGGGGCCTCTAGGATCTCTGGCTGGGCTTGGCTCTGAGTCCCACTGCCTTTGTAACCGGGCCCAAGTGAATACCTGACATTATTTTGGAGGCTGTGTTCAGGACGTAGAATAGAAGGCTTTATTCTTCCTTCTGGATGCAGGTCATTGTGGCTCCCAAATTGGTTGTCCTGCTTCAAAGAGGAGACCAGAACTAAAAAAATAAGCTTCCACTCCCTTATATCAAAGGGCTAAAAAATAATTTATCTTATATTAATGGATGTTGACCTTGTATCTCTAGGTAACAGGAGAGTTGTAATCTTAAGGTTGTGAGACAGGACACAGGTGACATGTTATTTTAAAGTTTAGTGAACTGAGAAGATATTTGCTACCATAATTTCCCAACTGGAGATGAATTACACAGCCAGGCAGAGCAGCTCTTGAATTTCTGGGTTAATATCAGGCACCCTGGTGCACTGATAAGGAGAAGCACAAGGCTGGAGGTCAGCTGGGTTGTGCAATTTGTTACAATTACTCCACCAGGAGCTTGATTCTGGTGGAAAAAAGTGGAAAAACAAAGCAAGCATGTGTTTCATGTGTGAGCAGATGCACTTTCCTCTGCCTTTCCTGCAGGCTGCTACCCGGCCCTGTCACTGTGAGCAGTGCCATTAAAACTCTGTGTGGTGTTGGTTAACCAAACCTCATCCTTGTCCCTGTCATCTTCTCCCTGTCAGGGTTTCTCAGCCTTCCCATCTCCTCAGTCTTTTAAAGCCATTTTTTTTTGGTGAGACATGGGAGAGGGATGTGCAGTGAAGAATTCCTGCATCCCCTTTTGCAGAACTGCTGCTAGAAATCCCAGTGAGACAGAGCCGTGGTGCTTAAAACATTTCTGGTGGCACTTGGATTTGCACATATTTTTGTTGCCAGACAACTGATGGATAAAATAAGGCTTATTAAATCTGGTAGCCATGCACAGAAGTTACCCAGTGGTCTAAAATTCAAAATATTTTCTGTAGCAGAGCAGGAGCTCTCAATATTTTTCCAGAGACTGTTGTCATTGCCCTGTTTCACAGACAGTGAATCTAGGGCAGGGAAAGATAAAGAGCTTTGCCCAAGGTCAGCCAGCAGCAGATCTGAGAGCAAACTGAGCTCTCATGAGTCCCTGTTCAGTTTTCTGCACCTTGCCAGCCTTGCTGCTCCATTTTCCATTACTTTTCTTTTCCATAACTCTATTTCTCTGACTTGCAGGCTGCAGTTTTGGCATTGCCCTGCTCCCAGCATCAATGATCTGTCGATCTGCATCTGCAGAAAAGCCTCTTGGAGGAGGGAAGGAGTGGGTGGACCAAGCACTGGGAAGGAAGAGAAACCCAAACAAGTCTCTCCCCTCCCACCATCCCACCCCCAAAATAAACAAAACCCCCGAGGATTCTCATGCTTCAACGTTTGTGGTGGTAAAGGGATGATTCACTCCTTTTTCCAGGACAGCACAGACACTGTGTGGAATGTCTGCCCTTTCCCCATCTCTGTGTAGGCCTCAATCTATGGAGGTAAAGCTTGGCTAACCCTCTGTTCTCTTTTGTATTCAGACACTAAAAATGGGCAAGCAGAAGCCACTTACAAATACGAAAAAATACTCAGATGGTCCATAAAATGAAGCAGGATAGGTGTTATAGATAAGAATATCAATATTTAAATAGCTACTGTTGATAGGGGGGCAGTGAATATAATAATTAGAACTCTGGATATCTTTGAAAAATGCATATTTGAGAGAGTGAAATTGAAACTTGCTTTCCTTTGAACCTCTCCTGAGGAACTGCAGGAGCAGCAGGGCTCTGTGTGACAGTGGCTGCCTCACCAGTGGCAGTGCCACCCCCTTACTGCAGCTCTCCAGGTAGGGTGGCAGAAGGAACATCCACATTACTCCAGGTTCAGTTCCCAGCCACTCACTGCTTTCTGATGTCTACATTAAAATAAATCTGGGTGGTCTTGGAGTGATTCTTGAGACAGATGTAGAAAATACTGCCAAAGGCTGACGGATTTTTCAGGCTATTGAGGCTTTTGCAATGTAGTTATGCTGGATTCATGTACTGTACAATTACAACACCCCAGAGTAGGAGTGGTGGCTGTTTTATTACAGTTCTGAGGATTTTCCACCTATTTTTTCCTATAGATTTGATCCCTGTTTGTATCAGCTCCATGTCACTCCTAAGTCCTGCCACAACAAAGTGGTGAAATCAAATGCCTTCTCCAGCTGCAGAAAAGCAGCATCTTAGGAAGCTTTTTATAGGCTTTCCCCTTAAGAGTTTTTTGGTTTTGTTTTTTTTTTTAGGCTAGAGAGAAGTTTAAGAAGCATGAAAACAAGAACTTGTTTTTATTCCCTGGTGTCTTCATACCAGGGTTCCTGGAAGTTGAAGCTAAGCTTCTCTTAAGCAGGGATTTCTTCTGAAGATGCAAGTGAGAAAGTTTCTCACATACTTAAAATGAGATCTTAATGGGTTTATAATTTTCAGAGGAATTCTCAAGATCAGACAGCTGCTGGTTACATGTGGGATATAGGAATTACCACGTCTTGATGGGTGTTTTGAAGGTTATTTTGCTGGTTCTCTGCCTGTAGTGAGTTGGAGCTAAAGCAGGATGATGACCCAACTTGGAAGGGACACAAACTGAGCAGGGCTGGAAAAAAAAGGAGAGGAGAAACTATTCCTGACTCATCTGTTGTATTTTCAGCCTTCTGCAGAGAAGAGAATTGTCCTCTTTAACCTGTTGGCTGAAATACTCTGTTCCTCAGTCTGTAGGAAATGGGGCAGACTCTTTTCCATAACTACCTGACTTACATCTCTTAGTGTTTCCAGCTCACACAGGGCTGCTGTTAATGATAGTTTTGAGCTCAGCTCTCTTTACCCTTGTCCTGAATTGCTCTCCACCTTTATTCCACGCCTCTGAGCATCTCCCTGAGCGCTGCCACTCCTGGTGCCTGTGCAGGGCACTGCCAGCACTGCTGGAACAGCCACCACAGCTCTGTGCCTTTGTCAGAGGACTCCTGGCTCCCAATTAATTCTGCCTCCCAATTAATTTGTCATCTGGACTGAGCCCCCCTCAGCATTGTATTAATATGGCAATGCTGCAGCAGGAACGGCGTGTTCCCGCTCCCAGGGCTGCGTTCCTCCTTCCCTGCCCTTCCCGGGGCTCCAGGCCTGCCTGTTTATGCACAAGCTGGGTTTCCTCCCACCTCACCGCTGCTGTTTACAGAAGGAATTGCAGTTTCCTGTTGTTTTAGATGGAGCTGTCACTCCTCTCTGGATTCCTGCCCTCCCTGCTGACACCCAGTTGCTTCTGAGCCTCGTCAGCTCAGAAGTCTGATGGGTTTTTGCTCCTTGCTGCTGTAACTGTGAGTGTTTTGCAGGGGCAGCCAGTGCACTCGGTTTATAAAGGAATTTCTGGCATTCCTGAGAGTTTTTATGTACATATTTTCCCGCTGTGAGGTTCTGCAAGGGTTGCTAAAGGCCGAGATTGTTCCAAACAGATAAAATAGGGGTTATGCCCATTTTAGAGCTAAATTCTAAGACATGAAAGCACAAATAGCTTTTCACAAGTTGCATGGAGACTGAGTAACATGGCTTGGACCAAGATGCACCCATCCAGGGCATTCCTTCTTTGCAGAACCTTCCAATCCTGTGATCTGTAGTAATTGGACAGCTGAGTTGTAACAAAGATGTTCTGTATCTGATTAACTTCCCACTAATTCTGCCTTGTAGATAAACAGTAGGAAAAGTTCCCTTTTGGCTAAAAGTGAAAGTGTAAATGTGAAATTGTATAGGAACCTCCTAGAGGAAAGCTGTGGGCATGTTTGTTACCTGAGGAATTTGCCCAGTTTGACCATTTTCAGCGACAAGAGCACCCTGAACATCCTTGGTGTTGGGTGCCAAAGAGGTCTGATTCCCGCTGAGAAAGGAGCTGGACTAAAGAGGCTGGGCCAAAGTTCTCTGGAGGCTTTGCTTTGCAATTTCATTGCCTTCAAATACTTTCTGTTGCTGTTTTACAAATACACAAGAACTCTTTATGCCATTCTCTCAGTATAACTTGGTAATTCATACTGTCACAGAGTTGTCTGGCTTGGAAGGGACCTCAAATCCCATCCAGTGCCACCCCCTGCTGTGGGCAGGGACACCTTCCACTGTCCCAGGCTGCTCCAAGCCCTGTCCAACCTGTTCTTGGGCACTGCCAGGGATGGGACGTCAAATACTGGGACCATCCTTGTGTTGCCAATATCTGCTTTTACTTATTCCTACAACTGGATTCCCTGTACCTTTCCCTTTCAATTCTTCTCAGGGCAGGCATTAATTCGTGGCCAGTGAGTAGAATATCAATTAAAACGTGGAACTTTTTCACCTTTATTTTGTTACTCAAACGCGGTTTTGTCCTGTGAGTGACCACACATTGCTCTGAAAACTGTCCTGTGTTACCATTAATTTGAGAGCTGTTCTGTTCTGTGAACTTTGTGTAGATTCCCTGTTTTGTTTAGCTTGGCAGCTCTTTTGGGTTTGTTTAAAAATCGGTGATTAAAATGAATGAGTTTCTGCCTTTGGATTAGCAGGGAAAATACAAAGTCCTTGTTGAAGACTGCCAAGAAAGAATTGATCATCTAAATATTATGATGATGAAAATGGACTTTAGTTTCCCTTAGCACGTGTGCAATTATGCCAAATAGCAATTTCACTTAAAATCCTCACTTTAATCTTGCAGTGGTTCTTGCTGCAGGAAATATTTTAAGTGAAGGCCAGATTTGTGCAGTTTACCGTGTGGAGAGATTTCAAACATTTTATTCTACCATTATTTAGGGGTATCAAAATATTTTTGCTTTTAGGGATGTCACAGTAATACAGACTTTCCTCCCAGAAATCTGTGAAGTGTCTTGAGTTTTTGCATGGATTATACAGGGGGAAAAATAACTGATGCAATAGCATCTGTATTAACAAGGTGCTGTGGTTTAGACCTCTCAAAATTCCCTCCAATGACCTAAGAGTTACTCTTGAGCAAATTGCCTATGACACGTAGAATGTTGTTCCCTATTTTCTTAGTGTTTTCATTGTGTAATACCCTTTTTTTGGTGAATTACACAATTTATCCTTGAATAGGAAGTGGAATATTTAGGCTTGCAGTTCTCTGTAATTTAAAAAAAGAAAGTGTGACAGCAGATTCCCACACTTTTCCCTTCTCTCTCCAGCAGGGCTTGCTGATCCCCCTGTTTTGAGTGAGCTGAGCACCTTTGCTGGAGTTTTTTTCTCTCCACAGTCAGAGGTTTGAAGGTTTTTATATGGCATGAATGGAAGTTTGTGCAAACACCAGCGGCTGGAGTTTTATTTGGGAGGGTGGAAGTTCTCCAAGGAAAACTTGGTTTGTGGTTTGTGTCAGTAGTCACCGGTTCTGGCAGCCCAGAGGTTTCATGAATGCTGGAGCTCTTTTGGTTTCGTTCTGCAGAGAATCCCAAACCCAAGCCATGCTTTCAAACCCTTGTGTGTGTGTCTCTAAACAAGTGCAGGAGGTAATAATTACCTATTTTCAGCAGCCTGGGTAGTTTAATATCTTTATTTCTCCCCCAAAGTCCAGCCCCTTGGTGAGGGTGGCACAGAGAGCTGCTGGGATGTGCCTTTTTTCCCCTTCCATCATGCCTAAGACAAAAAGTCCCATTAAGTGGGATAATGACTCTGCTCCTTACTTCAGTCAGTGGGAAGGTCCTGATGAAGGAGAGCAGAATCCCCTCTTTGAAATGGGGAAAACTGGATGGGGAAAAGCCCCATGTCTGACTGAGATGTGCCCAAAGCTTTGTTTGAAGACCTGCTCTCTTCTCTATGCCAAGAGAAGCCCTTCCAGATCAGCAGACACAGCTCTCCCAGCAGAAGAGGAGAGGTTACTTTGGTGAGATTCATATCTCTAAAGCACCTCTTCAGTTTAGCCCCAAATAACCACCAAAAGCAGCGTGTGTGAGCCGTGAGCATCATTGCATCGATGCCACTTTGAGTAATGGCCTAACCAGAACCCAGATCTTAATTTGCTTTTTGGCTCCTCTTTATGAAACCAAATTACTTCAGTTGTTTACAGCTAGGTGTGCTTTTTTTCATGGCCTGGTACTCTGTCTTGCTCTCCTAGCAGTCTGTTTACTGATTATTAGCCCTGTTAATGCCAGTTGGCAGAGATTTGCCTCCTCATTTCAGGGCTGGCAGCCAGCACACCTTTGAAGCCTTTGAAAAATTAGTTGCCTTGGGAATTCTTCATGCTATAACTTATTTATATTTTGGGGTTTTTTGTTATTAACTGAATTCTCAACAATCATCTTTATAATGTCATTAATAAAGGTTTCTTAGCCGTGCTCGTGGGCATTTAGGGCATTGTGCAATAGTTCAATAAAAACGTTACAAAACACAATAATCACAGCATATAAATAGAAAGAGGAGCAGTCTGGGAAGATTTGAACGTCACAGCCTGAAGGTATTTAGGAACTAGAGCTTTATTCAAGCCCAACTCTCAATGATTTAGAAACAAACCAAAACAACACCACCCCCACCAAAAAAAAAAAAAAAAATCTCCCTCAAACCAAAACCAAAAACATATATTTGCTACTGGGGCCCTGAGCTATTGGTACAGCTGGAAAATAAATGTGTAAGAGAGAAGAGGAAAGTATAAATGGTGAACTCTCAGTTTCATTGCTGTCTTCTACAGTGATGGCTGGAAACTGCCCTGTGGTGGCTGAGGAATGAGCATCTGCCCATATTAAATTGGTAGGGTTGGTGTTTTTATGGCCATTTAGGCTTCCATGTGGTAGTTTAAGCCTAGGTTCAAATCTCAGATAAAATTTCACGCAGAGGTGGTTTCTTGTAGGAAAGAGCACTGCAGCTCTCAGCTCCTAATGTGTAGTTCTGTAATCCCAAAGAGAAATTAGCTTGGTTTATTTTGGCCTCCATTATTCTTTATCTCAGTGATAACAGAAATTTTCAGCATATCAATACTTCTACCACAGCCTTCAAGTTTAATGTTGATGGTAAAGACCAGTTCACAGGGTTTTTTTCATTAACATTCATCAATGAGTTCATCAAGATTAGTACTTTGACTGTTGTTTATTTGCTTTTAAAAGGTATGTTTTCCATTAAAATGGGCAGTGTTTCAAGAGCAGTTGCAAAACTGTGTTACACAATGCAGGAATTCCTAATACATAAGCAATAGGCAGGCGTGTCCAGCTGCTGGGAGCTTTTTGGGTCAGTATGCCATGAATTGGTGTTTATTATCTAACTTTTTTGAAGTAGGAAATTCTGAACTTTTTTTTTTTTTTTCACTCCACAGTTTAGTTTGGGAGTGCGTGAGGGGTGGATTATGGACAAAATACTGTTGCCTTGAAATCCTGGCTTTTGTAGGCTCCAGCTCCAAGGAAAGGAAATATTAGCAGTCTCACCATGTACAGCCTGGCATCGTTTTTCTTCTTCAATGCCTAAAAGCAAAAAAGATTGAAGGCATGAAAAAAAGCTGTGCTTTTCCTGTGCAATTCCCTCATCCGTGGAGCTTTTTTTTTTTTCCCAAGGGCAGGATGTGACCTTTGGATTTCTACAGCATTGCAGCTGAGATGAAATCATTTTATAAGCAGTGATCAAAAAGCATATCGATGGCTGCAGCAGTGCCCTGTGGTGTTTTAGCCCAGCACCACGTTAATCCTATCTGATGATCTGCCCAAGCACCTATTTAATGCTAGTGGATAATTCCAAACTGCATTTCTTATTGTAGCAGTTTCCCAGAACTGTCCCTGGTATAATTGTCAGCTTTACATCAATGACATGACTTTGATACTGAATATTTCCAGTAGGGAATATAAATCGTTTGTTAAATTGATATTTCTCAATCAGCAAGGCCTTATGCCTCTGTGGGGTGAAAGCCCAAGGGGAACAGCTCATGTGGAAATCAGAAAGCACTGACTTCTCTTGAGGAAAACAGTGGGGTGAGGACAAAAGTTTCCTGATCGATGTTGCTGCTTCATAAAGCAGATAAACATTTCTGAAACAGAGCAGCAGATTTGGTGGTTGCTACTTGTGATGGGCTGAATTTAAAAGCCCTTGAGATGTTTCATGGGGTATAAATAAGAAAAAGACCTGTTCTGGTGTCACAGATGGTGTTTGGGTAGAGCATGCACCCCTCTCATGGATGGCAGTGTTGGCATTGGGAAGTCACCTGGAATTGTTCACCCCTGAAGCAAACCAGTGTTAGTGTTCAAAGCACTGGCATTTTGCTCCCAAATCGTCATTGCCTCCAGTGTGTACTTAAAAATTTGCATGGTTTTCTTCTCTGGTTTTTCCAATAGCAAAGGGCATTCAGGGTTTGGGTATTGGGATGGTTTTATGGGATAGTCCTTGGTCTCCTGTGATTCTGCAGATAAATCGTCCTCTTACACCGTCAAAGGCACTTAGGGCACCCACAAGCTGCTTATTGCTTTAATCTCTGCATGGATTTAGAGGCCAAATGGCAAAGATGGATGGGAGCAGCACACCACATTAATACTCCTCTGAAAGTCTGTTACAGGCTTGGCTTGTGCCTGTATAACGTGAGATGGATGCACCAGATAAAACCCAAATGAAAACAAAGGGTGTTTCTGGCCTCTAAAGGAATACAAAATAACTCTTTGGGGTGTTCCAAATTTGCATAGCTGTTCCTAATTTTAAAGAGGAATGTTTTGCCCCTGAACTGCTTGAGAAGGAGAAACTGCATCAGAATTGTGAGTTTTACCCAGAGATTTTTAGATGTCTCTTGGTGCAGACAGGTTTTCTGTTGGCCACAGTGGGAGCTGGGTGTCCAGTGGCTTTTGAAAATCCCCCTGGCCCTCATTGAATACTCAGTGACCATGAGCTTTTGTTACAGCCCTGCCCAGGAATGCAGAGCTTTGTGGAACCATTGTGTTGTCATATCTATTTTATAGCCCTGGGGATGCCTTGGGAAGGCTGACCTGGAACAGAGACTGGACACAGCTAGAGAATAAAGTAGATATTTATTGAAAGGCCTCCAGGATCACCTTGGGCAGGACAGGGCCTGTCCAGGGATACACCCAGGGTGGACCCAAAATGGTCACAAAATGGATGGCCATGGATGGTCACAAGATCTTACATTTTTATAAGTTTTGGTCCATTTGCATCTTGGGGTTTAATTGTCCAATCCCAGCTCCAGGCTGTCAGGTCCCATCCTTCTTGTTCCTCCCTCCAGCCACCCTTGTTTGAGCTTGGGGGCTGAAAGTTTTCTTTGGTCTCCAGCAGGGAAAAGATTTGTTTTGTGTCCCTGCTGTGTGCAGAGCTGAGTGACCCTGCCTGTGAGCTCAGAGCTGCACCCTGGGCAGCACAGAACCTGAAAATATGAAAGCTAAAGCTTATGGCATCACTGGGGTGGCTCAGTGACTCCAGGCAGGGTGGGACCCCCTCCAGGCAGGGTGGGACCCCCTCCAGGCAGGGTGGGACCCCATCGGTGGGAGGGATGCCTTGAGTGTGGAGTGTGTGGAAGGTGCTTCCACGTGTAGCTGCCAGGCAGGGGCTGTGTGGGGACACTGGTGGGAAAGGAAGCCCAACCTTGTACCCAAGTTAAACTTTCTCAGCAGCTGCTGAGGGCTTGCACTGGGGTCAGGACCTCGGTGTCCTCAGCGTTTCACAAATGCAGCAGCCTGAGACTTCAAAAACCCCCAGGAAGGCGTGCTTTGGCAGAGGAACAGAGCTCGTTTGTTTAATCTGAGAAGACCATGCAGGCTAAGTAGACCATCCAGAAAAGGAGAGCAGCAATGGAGGCATCTGAGTACAAAATCCCTTTCACAAAGGGAGAGTGGGCGGTGCAGACAGGGAATGAACCCTGTGCTCCTCCAGTGCCTCACCCCTGGGCTCCACACTGGGATGAACCCACAGTGGGATGAACCCACGCTGCCCCACGGCCCAGTGGGGTGCACTCCAGACCAGGAGGTTTCATGGATCATTTTTCCTGAGGATAAAGCACTCCACCTCTGTGCAGAGAAGCAGAGAGGAAATCTAGGGCCACGGGTCATGCTGCAGATAGATGACTTTTAAGGAAGGGAAAGATACCCACCCGGAGCTTTTTTTAATCCAGGTGTTTTGCAATGACCCTCCTGCCGTCACTTGAAGAACTCATGACATGTCCCCTGTTTCTATTTCAGGCCAAGAACATCCGAACAGCCTGAGGCACAAATACAACTTCATTGCAGATGTGGTGGAGAAGATCGCTCCTGCTGTGGTTCACATTGAATTATTTCGCAAGTAAACAAGATGCCCAGTCCTTTTTTTTTTTTTTTTTTTTTTAAATTCTTGAAAACAGCTGCCAGCCTGACAGAAATGTTGATTGATGATATGAAATAGCAAAGAGGTTTTGAGATAATAAATAATTTGTCATGCTTAAGAATTGAGGATAATTTAGGAGTCATGGGAAAAGAAATTAGTTAAACTAATGGGTGTGCTTTATCTTTTATATGTGCTTTATTTGTTATTACTTCTTAATGAGAGTAACAGCAAAAATCTTAAAACATCAAAACTCACCAAACTCCTTTTGTGGCAGTGTGTTATTTGGAATGATTTGTGACCTTTCAGCTTTTTTTTTGCAGCAATAAACACTTTGTTTTCCTTGTCTTTTAGACTTCCATTTTCCAAGAGGGAGGTTCCTGTTGCCAGTGGCTCAGGGTTCATAGTCTCTGAGGATGGGCTGATAGTGACCAATGCCCACGTGGTCACCAACAAGAACAGGGTGAAGGTGGAGCTGAAGAATGGGGAGACTTATGAAGCCAAAATTAAAGATGTTGATGAAAAATCAGACATTGCACTAATTAAAATAGATTCTCAGGTGAGTCGTTAAAGCAAGACACATTTAATTCCTCTGATTTAACATCCTCCTTTCCAAAGACTGTCACTGATTTTCAGGTTTGAAGGAAAAAGCAAGTTGTTTACCGGGTTGGCTTGTTGAGAATATATTAATTAGGATAGACTTTTTAAAAGCTGTTTCTGGGTGGTAGTGGTTAATTTTGTCACCTTGCAGTGTAGTGGAAGTATAACATAGCACTTTTTAATGCATCCTCAAAATAAAGAGCAACACCCCAGTCTGCTGGCTGGTTTGCACACACTTTATCTGATACAAATCTGTCCAGAGAAGAAACTGGGGGGGTTCTGCTTGTGCTACCCTGTCTTGAGTGCCCATATTGAAGTCACAAATGGCTTTTAGAGGATACATTTGCCCCTTGCTGATGTAGATACTAAAATGGAAAATATCTTTGGGAACATCTTGAACGTGGAAATTAAAGCCAGCTTGGAAAGATGCTCTTACACTGCAAGTAGTTTTTTGAGCAGCTTCCCATCTATGATGTTCCTCCATATCAAATGTTCCTCTGTCAGCGTTATTGTGCCCCTGCCACAGCAGAAAAGCTGTCAGGAGGTTCTGCAAAGGCAGCAAGAGGAATATTGTGTGGGAATGCTGCACAGGGGAGATGCAGTGGGCTGGATGTGGCTCTTTGGGGTGCTACTGGTCCTGGCTCCCCTCATTTGGTCTGTCAGTTAATAACCTCCACCACGTTGAACGGGCAGGAATGCTTCATTTGGAACACATGGCTCAAAAATGTGTGGATCTGGCAGTGTTGTTGCAGCTCAGAGCTATTCCCCAGCGAGGTCAGAAGTGTTTGTGCCAGAGTTCATGACTAAGTCAGACTCCTAACACAGAACTCTTGGATGACCTGAGATATGAAGTGCTCCTGCTGCTCCCTTGCCACCTTTATCATTCAAATATTTTTCTTTTTTAAAAGCCTGTGAAGAGCAAGCAGGAAGAAAAACCAAACAGTACCAACAAGGTTTCTTCCTTGTTGTTTTCTCTCTGTTTTCATGGTGTTGTTTATTTTCTCATTTTTATCTTAAAATAAACAAGAGCAGTAAGAAGCAAAGGGGAAGATCCCTAGCACGAGCACTGGCAGCATTAGGATGGTACAAATGTCAGCTTGAGGAGTTGGGAAAAGAGCAGGCATGGGCTTGAGTGGTATTTGATTCTCTGAGGAAATGGCTCCTAGTGGCCCTGGGAAGGGAGAACCTGGAAGCAGCTTGGAAAAAAATCCAGATGAGCTTGTGGTGGAAAGCACAGCTCAAGAGGGCTGGGATTGGTCTGAGCTGCCCTTGGAAGCATCTTATCAGCTGTACAACCCAGGACCTTGGGAGGTGTTCTCCTCCTGGCCTCTCCCACTGCAGCTCAGGATAATTTTGAGAAGACTGGGAAGATTTAAAAGGATGGGAGACCTGCATTTCCAGCCTGCTCTGGTAACATGGCACTGGGAAATCCCAGTCCAAGGTGAGGCCTGAGGCACCTCTGCTCACAGGACAGGTGCTGCTTTGCATTTGAGAACTAAAAACAACATTTTATGTGTTAACAAAAATGAAAGCGAAAATGGAAATGTGATCAGCTGAGAAACTGATTCTCAGATTGAACTTTTGTGGGACATTCTCATTTACCCTTTCAAGTTCAGTGTTTGAGCTTTCCTTTTTGTACTGGAATGCCTTGCAGTCATTCAGGTGCCTAAGATTTTTTAAAATCACAGGGGTAATAATTTGTTTTATTTGAAATGTTTTTGCTGTCTAAAGAAGTCAACGGGATGGTACAAATGACCCCTTAAAAAACTGGATATGGCATGAAAACCGTCCTTAAGATTTTTTCTGAAGCAAGAGACAAAGTTCTTAAATTGAAATAAATTATTTGAAGGTGACATCAAAGATGCAGAAGGATTTTTTTTTCTCCTCTTTTTTTTTTTTTTTTTTTTTTTTTTGTTGTTGTTGTGGCATGTTTAAGCAGGATCTGAAGGGTGAAGAATGCTCTGTGGTTAGGAACAGAGCTGGGCTTGAAGGATGGGACCAGGCTGTCAGCTGGTATTCCTAAAGCTGCTCAGATTTTGCAGCAGCCTGAGTGGTGTTTCCCTCTAAGGTGTGAACATCTGGTCAGAGACATTACTAGAACTAATTTGGCTTTGCTGAGTGCAATAGGAAATGAAAGAAGGTGGTAGGATCTGGGCACCAGTAAGGATGAACAATTTCCCTGATTAAATTCTTCTCCGTGGAAAAACATCTTGCAGTCAATGAGGAACAGAAACCTTGGAGCAGTTGTTCCAGTCCTAAAATGTGCTTGTTTTTACAGTCTATAAAAGAGAGCAACAGTGTTTCTCATGTCTGTGGTGACACAGAGCAGTTTGCTGGAGTGTTGAAAGCGGGAAGTAAGATTGGAATCAGTGTGGTAGCCATGAATCCAATCTAAATATCCTTCCAAATGCAAGGAGGAGACCACATCACTAGAAAGGAACAGTGCAGTTGCAGACAATTTGGATATGAGCATGCAAAATTTAGAAAACTTCCCTAGAAAAAAAAGGGTTTTGGCAGCACAGGCAGGGACTGGTGAAATAAATAATCTGTCCTGCGTGGCACGTGTGATACTGCAGCGAGTGTGACACCAACAAAACTCTTGCACAACACTCCAAAGGGAGCAGATGCTTTTTTGCTGGCTGAGCTGGATTGTGGGATTCATCTCAAAGCAAATAACTACCTTGTTAAATCAGAATGTGTGACACAGCTGCTGGAAAATAAACACCAGCAAGAGGGGAGGAAATTTCAGGGTGGTTTAATGGACAATGTCAGGGTTAATGAGGGGCAGAATTATAAAAGAACCCAACCCAAATGGAAACTGAAAGCCCAAGGTAGTGGAAAGTGGAGATGGCTTTTGCCTGGAGACCCTTTTCAGCCCTGGAAATCGAGCTCTGTCCACAAAAATGATGTCTGTGGTTTGGCACTGAAAGGAAGAGCAGGGTGAGTGGCTTTATTTTCAGGTGTTTCTTCTTTCTACGTGCTTAAAAACCAGCCATGAGACACTGACTCTGAAATCACTCATGGAGCACATGCCAGGTCCTGAAGATTTTTGTTCCTCAGTGTGGCCAGTTCCTGGTTCTTCATCCCAGACAGGATTTGGCATCTGCATGGTGCAGCAGCCGTGGAGCTGTGACCCATCTCTAATTTGTGGTGACATTTCAGCCCTTCAGCTGAAACCTTCAGCTTAAGGTTTCCTCCTGCATCTTATTAATAAACACTTAGTTTGACGCTTTTAAATCAACAAGACCTTCTGCCCTCGTTCCCTGGTGGCTTCCTGAGGCAATGAGTGTCTGTATCTTTGTGGTCAGAGGGGATTTGCTTTCTTGCCCTCGTGTGTACAAACTGGAGGAGGCAGGAAAGCAAACTTCCCTGTTTATGCATCAATGTTTTAATAGCCCACATTTTGAAATAACAAACTACTTGGACACCAGATGTAAGTGGCTTTTCTAAAATGCTATTTCACTTTGAAATGTGTTGCTGGGTAATACTTTGCTTCCTCTTGAGGGCCTGAGGAAGCCCACATATTGCTTCCAGAAGGCTTCAGGACCCATAGAAATAGTTTGTAAAAAGCTTGGATCTTAACTCCTCTTTATTCATCAATTTAGGCAGCAGTGTTTCCTGCCATCTTCAGCTTCTAGTAGCCCTCACTGTGGGGACAATGTGCTGGTCCAGCTTCCCATGCAGCAAAATACATCTCCAGGGTGGGTCTGCCAGCACCAGCATTGTTTTAATTACTATTTTTATTTTATTTAACTATAATTCCATTTGTATTTTATTTTTAAGGGAGAACAGCAATGTCTTGCCAGGCAATTGAAAACCTGGTGACATATCAAAACAACACTTCATCCTCTTCTTCTTTTTTTTTCCTGCAAGCTTCCCATGCTCCATATTTAGATAAGGAGACTCAGTTTTGCTTTTCTAACTCTAGATGAAATACTTTTGGAGGCTTGTAATTCGTTCAGCCTGGGTTTTTTGTTTTCTTTGGCTTTCTGTCAAGCAGTTTCTAGATTGTAGATGATATTCTATATTTTTCTGTGCTCATGGCTGGTGTTTTTATTTTGCCATAGTGTATTCTGAACAGTTTCACTAGTCTGAACAGAAATGCAACTCCCAGGACAGTTACATGTTTTACCAGAGTTACAGCTGAATCAGTGTTCCACACCAGCATCTGTGCCTTTTCCACCTCAAAATAAAAAGCATGAAGGAGATCTGTCGCTGGTTAACACAAATTGAACTCAGAACTTTTGTCTCCTCTTCATCCGTTTATTGAACTGCAAAGTGCTTCCTGCAAATTCCTGACTTTCCATCCACAAAGGAAGGGGATTACAGAACAGAGGAGGGATTTACTTCCTATCTGTGCCAGCACAGAGAGACATTCACTTATTTCATGGATGAAAAGGTTCAAACCAAAACACCTCCTGCTTATGGCTGGCTGTCTCTTGGTTTCCATTCCTCTGTGGCTGTGCCTGATGGTGGTTTTGTGCTTCCTCCTCTTTTAGTTTTGGAGCTGTTTGCTCCAGATTTCACTTATCTTACCTGGCTCATGCTGTTAAGGGACACCAGGTGAACACCTGTGCTGGGGCTGCACCTTCAGCACTGGGGTCTGTCTTGGGCCCTTCACTGCACGAAGGACAGGGAGGGGCTGGAGTGTGTGCAGGGAAGGGAACAGAGCTGGGAAGGGGCTGGAGCCCCAGGAGGGGCTGAGGGAGCTGGGAAGGGGCTCAGGCTGGAGCAAAGGAGGCTCAGGGGGCCCTGGTGGCTCTGCACAACTCCCTGCCAGGAGGGGACTGCCAGGTGACAGCCAGCTTCTACCAGGTGAGAAGAAATGCCCTCTGATTGTGACAGGAGAGGTTTCACTTGGATATCAGGGGAAATTTCTTCACCAAAAAATTTGTCAAGCATTGGAACAAGCCCAGGGCAGTGGTGGAGTCCCCATCCCTGGTGGGATGTGTAGCTGTGGCACTTGGGGACATGGGTCAGTGCTGGGGGAAAGGCTGGACTCACCTTTTTTTAATCCCCTTGGTCTTTTCCAACTTAAATAGCTCTATAATAAATAACTCTATGATTCCCTGTTCAGCACTGATCTTCAAAGCCTGTTTCCCAGAGCCTAAAAAGACACCCTCCTTATCAACATACCTCATTAAACATTACCAATTGCTAAGCAAACATTCCTAATTATCAAGTAAACACTGCTGACATATTTCACACAAATAAAGCTATCAAAACCCTGGAAGGAAATTTCTCCTCTGACAGATGCCTGTGGGGTATCCAGGCACTGTCTGTGAAGTCTGGTGCACCTGTTTTACCCCTTGAAAACCATCTGATAAAATGAATTACCAGTCTCCTGTAAGCCTAGCAGCTGCCAGCACAGCAGCAAACATGCTCAAATTAATATTAGAGCTACAGGAAATTCATCTTCAGGGCTTCCAAAGCACTGAATCAACCCAGGGCTATGTAAGGTGTCATTAGAGTACAAAATGAACTTTCCCCATTCCATTTGAATGGGATCTATTGAATATATTGATTTAATATCTGTTTGTACTGAACCTTGGGCACAGCTCAAACTTGGGCTTTGAAGATATATGAGATCTGAATTTTCTAAACTGTTTTTGTAGCCAGAATTGTATTCACTTGCACATGTATTTTACCTAAAGGGGTATCTATTCCCTCTATGATTTATATCTAGGTAGCAAAAATTTATAAATTAATTGCCTTTAGATGAGAGAATACATTTGCATTTTTTAAAATCAATTAATATGTAAAATTCTGGCCTCACTGAAGTCAGCAGGAATTTTGCTAACAAGTCTCTCCCCTACGGTAGATCAATCCTGTCTTTCAGCAACTATACTCTCATTAAATCCTGTTACTCATAAACAGACAAAGTTATTATCATCTTATAAAATGCATAATAGACATTCATATTATTTGCCTTCATCCTGGAAATGCTCCAGGTCAGGGTGGAGAGGGTTTGGAGCAGCCTGGTCTGGTGGAAGGTGTTCCTGTTGGAGTTTAATTTCCCTGCTTTTATTTGTGCATATTATCTCGTTACCTCCCTGCCTTAGAACCCTCCATCCTCCAAAAAAAACCCCAAAAAAACACTTGGAAAACTTTAGAAGTACGAATAAGTGCAGTTCAGCCTAAAAGGGAGTTGCTGTCTCATGCAGGGTGAGGCTGATCCCTGCAGCAGCAGCAAGGGAAGACAGAAAACTCCTTGGAGCACAAGCAGGGCTGGCAGAACCCATTTAAAAAGGTTTTTCCACCACAAAGTCTATCCCAGTTTTTCCCCCAGCCACAGCACCCTGACTCATTAGAGACAGGAATATTCCCCCAGTGATTTTACACTTACACTGTATTTCCTTTTGTTGTGGCAATCTCTTGAAATTCTTAACATTTGCTTTTCGGAATGTTCGTATCTTGAATGAGAAACGAAGCAACAACATAAATCCAACTAAAAATGCCATGCACTTTCCCTTTTCAGATGCATCTGTCTGTTTTAAGTTTAGTGCTCCTGATCTGGTAGTTATTTCAACTGCTGCTTGGTTTCAGCCCTGTTGATATATTGGTTATTTTTATATACAGGAGGCCATTTGTGTGACTGATTTTGCAATTCATGCTGCCTGCTGAAGGACATCCCTAAAAACAGACCTCAGAGCTGTATTCTCAAGATGAAAGCAATTGGACAGAAGTACTTTTCTCAAAAGAGGGAACTCTATTACATTTTTTTCCCCTGAATTGCTTGCTCAAGCCAATTGGTTGAGTGATTGGAAGAAATGAAACAGGGAAAAATTGATGGGATTCACATGTTAGCGTGCAGCATTAAAGCCATTTCTTATCCTTAGCAAATGGGGAGTGTTGGATCAAATTCCAGCATATGGCCCAAATACAGTCCAAGGAAGAAAATGATTATGCTTATCATGCCAGCATGGGGCTGGGGGAGGTGAAAACAAGAGCATCAAAAAAAGCACAACCAAATTGCTCAGGGTTGTTATTTCAGGTTGCCAGTTGCTCAGGCTCCCTGCCCATGGAATAGAGAGGCTGCAATAACTATAATTTCACAGATAACTTGCATTTTAGGGGTCAATATTAAAAAAAAAAAAAAAAGGTAAAAAAAAAAAACCAACCAGGAGCTAGGAAGGAAAATATCAAAGGCTCTCAAGAGAAAAAGGTTTTGGGAAGGAGGTTTGTACAGCTTTGCTGATTCATACCCTCCTAAGGTATAAAGATGTGACAAAAAGACATCCTGACTCAGTGAAATCATGGATTTAAATATATATAATCTGCATGGTAAGGACCTGCAGTCACAATTCCTCAAGATGCACATCCAGGTGTGCAAAAATCCAGACATGAACACCCCTGGGGCTTGCACACTTTGCTGAACTTGGTCTGTCTGAAGTTTTGGGGATGACAGGAGCTGTTTCTATGGGATGCTGAATATTTCTGGCCTTCCTTCTGAGCAAATTCATCTGGGCAACATTCATTGATATTATTACCTTCTGGAGGACCAGAACATCTCACAGTGAAAGATTCCAGAGCAATCCCTCATCTGTTGATCAGTGGCTTGGAGACTTCTTGAGTCAGATATAGAAATGAGGTATTTAAATAACAATTTTTAAATTTTTTTTTTACATTAATCTACCCAAACACTTTGGGATCCTGTTTCCAGACTGACCACCCACAGGAAAGAATATCTCCTTTTTCTTAGTTTAATCTTGCCTTTTGTTTTCATCAGATGCTCCCTGGCTGCTTAGAGAGGTCAGAAATCACAGATTGCTCTGCTGTCCCAGGTGACATATAAACACTTCTGGTTTAATTTTTGTTCAGCTCAGTGACTACAATTATTTCTGTCAGATCTGGACCAAAGTAAACAACCCTGCAACAATTTAGAAATTACAGTTGTTTTCTGAATCATAAAAAAGAGAAAAGCGCCTTGTTTATGCCACCCATCTGGATGCACATGGTACAACATCTGCAGCTCCGAGGGAAGGGCATTGGTTCTGAAAGGCACACACAAAATGCCATCCCAAAAAGGCTCTTTAATGTTGATCTCCTAATTTTCACACAGAGCTGAGTCCATAAAACAAGAGTGGGCCACTCAGATTGAAGGGTTTTCACTGGGAGGTGTCCAAGGAAGGACTGGATGTGGCACTCAGGGCTCTGGGCTGGCTGACAAGGTGGTGATCAGGCACAACTTGGACTTGGTGATCTCAGAGGACTTTTCCACCCTAAAAGATTCTGTGATTCTATGAAAATTCCAGCTCGTGTCCACCACAGTAGGTTACACCCAAAAACCTTGTACTCAGCAGTGCCTTGAATCTTGGGGAAGAAAATCAGTGGCTACTGGCAAAGAGAAATATATACAAAAAAATCACATAAAAAAACCACACAAACTCTGCCATCAATTACAGAACCCATTTGCACTTTCCCCTTCCCCCCAAAAAAAGCTCTGTGGGGTGAGTATTCAGCATCAGTTTGCACTAAAATAAAGATTGATGTCATTCTCCCAGCAAACTGATTGGTTTATCAAATACCTGGTTTAACAACAGGTATTGTATGGGAGTCACTGTGTATTTTTGACACTGTGCCATTTTTGCTCAATTATCTATACTTTCTAAAAAGAAAGAGGATTTTTCCTTGAAAATACAGCTTGAGGAGAACATACAAGCATACAAGATTAAGTCATTTTGCATTTTATTGTGAAATCAAACAGATGTACAAATTATTCTGCTTTGGGGCAGGGAAGAGAAGGCTGGTCTGGTTCTTACAGGGCATTTCTGACATTTTGCTTGAAAACTGATCACAAAAAAAACAAGACCTAAGTTCCAGATCTGACATTTGCACCTTTTCTCAGTGCAGAACTTGCCTTCTCAGGGTCACACATCACAGCCCCCAGGGCAGGGAGCTGTTTGGAGCAGGCTGAGCCAGATGGGGAAATCTCCTGTGGCAGCTGCAGCAGATGGGAACTCAGGAGAGAGATCCCACAGAGACCCTCCATCTCAAACTTCCCTCACTTGCCAGCAGCTCTGGATTTTTGAGGCCTGAGCAGATGGCCTGTAAAGCTTTCAGACACAGCAGCCATAGGGGTTTGAGAAAGAGGCAGGCAAGTTAAAGTTGGAGTGATGGAGATCTGTCCATTGCTGGGACACATCCCAGCCCTAGGAGCTCACCAGGTGCCACCATCCCACAGGAAATGTTTCAAGTGCAAATTTTAATCCAGGTGCAGAATCAAATAAGGTTAAATCTAACCCAAATTGTACTGAAATAATTTGTCATTCCTGTGTGTCTCCATGTGCTCTGGAGGGTTCATTCCCAGAGCTGCTGCCCAGTTTTGCCCTGTTCTCAGAGCAGCAATTCCCTTCAACCTGGGCAAAGCATTGCTGTAACTCCACCTCTTTTACAGTTACCATGCATTTACCAGGATATTCCAGGTGCTGGGAGTGCTATAAAAACCCAGTAATTGTGGAGGAAAAATCTCTCAGAAACATAGAATGGTTTGGGTTAAAAGGAACTTCAATCCCATCCAGTCCCACTCCTTGCCATGGGCAGGGACCCCTTCCACTGTCCCAGGCTGCTCCAAGCCCTGTCCAGCCTGGCCTGGGACAATTCCAGGGATCCAGGGGCAGCCACAGCTCCTCTGGGCACCCTGTGCCAGGGCCTGCCCACCCTCCCAGGAACAATTCCTGCCCAATTTCCCGTCCAACCCTGCCCTCTGGCAGTGAGAAGCCGTTCCCTGTGTCCTGCCGCTCCATTTGAGGTAATTCATTTTTAAGTGGAGAAGTCTCGTATAAAAATAAAAAGAAACAAAAT